>JAJSRW010001054.1:0-41035 GCA_022414725.1 Microglena sp. YARC | reverse complement strand
TAGACAACGGGGCTGATCCTTAATAAAGCTGTTATGCACACGCGTCAACTCTTGGTATGTTCGTCGTGCATAAACCACTAGGCATTATAAATCAAATAGTATTGTGACTATTTTCGTATGGTATCAGCACAAACTAGCTCGTGGGGTGAAGTCACCGATCTTGGGGTGAAAGTCCTATCAAGAGTAAAATAATACAGAACGTACCCTACCAAACAAGCAAATTTGGACGGACAGTGTTACGCGACCAGGTATAGGATAAGAGTGACACGGTGGTCAAACCGAAGCGTTGCAGTGTTCGCGGAATAGTGTAGGGAGTGGACGACGGTCGGCAACACATAACGAGGTAGGGCGAAGTGTTCTGACATGACGGAAGTGACGACTGGTCATAACGATAGATAAGCAAGTTAGTTTAAAAGATCTCGGGTTGACTGTGAACACAGTCAAGGGCCCGCTCCGTTCTCAAAGAACCCAAACCGTGCGGGCAGTCGGTATTGACAAATTTTCGGATCTCGCTTGGGTCCATATGGCGTAATAGGCCGATTACTGGTAAATTGCACGAAGATGCGACGGTCGAGCAAAAGCTACCACACAGATCACAAATGGGGCTAACACTGATAACCCTCGCGGCGGATTTGTCCTAAGTTCGAACCAAGAATATAGACACATGGGAGCGCGGCTCGAAATAAACCTCCACCTTCCATAACATGAGGTCGCAGTCTTGCTATTGCTTCATGGATATAATCTGTTAGAGGCTTTCACATCTACTTATGTCGCGGCGGTTGGTTAGATTGACTCCTGCAAGTTTTCAGTTGGGTAAGTTGAGGCGGTGTGGTTGTGGAAAGAGGGGTGCATAGGTGATGTGGTGTTCTTTGAACTCTGTGAGGGGTACTGAGGGTGTTTAACTTTGTTGCCATTGTGGGGTGAGGGTGAGCTGAGTGTTGTTGACTTGTGAGGGGGCGCTCTGGGCCTATTGTAGGGTGTTTTGACTTGTGACATTGGGGTGAGGGGAGGGTGTTTACCCTTGGTGAGGGGTCTTGAGGGGTGTATATTAACGCTTGTGAGGGGTGGTGTTTGACTTTCGTGATGACACGTGAGGGGTCGGCTGTAAACGTTAGGCCTATGATTAACAAGGCAATTTGCGAGGGTACCCCAGGCGGGTAAGAGGAGGGGTTGGGGTGATGTGGTCCAATGACATTAACTTTAGACCAGTTGTGACGACACAGATTCGGGCAAAGTTTTAAAATAGGGTTGGGGTGCGGGCTGTGTGCAAGGGTGGAAGTGGTGGGATAGGGATGATGATTGGGGGTGGAGGTTGAGTGGGGTAGGAGTGAGAGGGTGAGATGGGGGGTGGGCGGGGAGAAGGGGGCGAGCCGAGAGGGTGAGTTGAGCGCAGTTTTATAATTGGGTGGGGGTGGGGCGTCGCAGGGTGAGTGGGGTGGGTGAGATTGGGTGGAACTGAGTTGGGTGGGTGGGGTAGGGTCGAGTGGGTTACAGGGGGAGGGCGGTAGTGAGGGGCGAGAGGCGTAGTGAAGCAGATTTCGCAATATGGGTGGGGTGGGCGTAGAGACGGTCGGGTGAGTATACCCTAGTGGTTCATGCTCGACTTCGAGTGATGCAAGAACAGTCTTCTGGATTTGAAGAAGAGGGGCATCCCACAGAATAACTCGCCGTAGCAAGTGCGATAGACCAGTAAAGGTTGGGGGATTGGACATACGGGATGCATCATCATAGCTTATAACAACATATTAGATATAATATGTGTATATGTGTCTATATTCTCCTATATATCATAATGATAGTAAATTTTACCGGCCTCCACTGGGTTAAGCGGACTTTCTAACAACAGTATTAAAACTACTCAGACAGCACGTACTCCAGGTGGTAAAACTAGAGCAAACGGGCGAAGCAAAATGGGGTGTGCAAAATCGGGTGGCGCTAGGGAACAAAAACTAAAGGGGTTGGTCTGAACTCATGCGCGCCTATGCTCAAAAAGGGTAGCAATTTAGAAACCGTCACAATCTGGAATCCCTTCTGCAAATCAAATCATATACTCATAATTTAATAGTATTTTGTATATCATGCGGGGGCGTAAATGTACTACAGTGACAACAATGGATCCGGCACATCCCTGCATGTAATGGGTATTTTTTTTTTGCTTGTGGTGCGCTCTTTTTTCTTTTTGTTTTACAGCATGAGTCCTTATGTAATCCGTCCTCATTCCTCAGTGGCGCGTGGCTTCTCATGTCAAGTAGACTTTAACATAAGTATTTACAGTAATGTAATTTTTAATGTATGTTATGGGTAGTTATTAGTAAAATGTAACCACAATATACTCTTCAATACAATACACATTAAAGCTAATTTTTTATTCATAATGGGTATAGTTTATTTAATTAATTTATATAGTGATAGTTTATTATATTATAAATATGAGTTTATATAGATTGGTATTCGGCGTATAAATGTAATCTCACAATATATACCTGAGCAGACCTTATATATATACAATATGCCCCCCAGACAATGTACTGTATATAGTCTATTGCTTAAACATACTGTTATAACTATTCAGATCTACTAGGTAGTTACAGTAATGAAAATGTACGTTTATCTATTTTTACTACAATGCATACAATTAATGCCCAACAATGTACTGTATATAGTCTACTGGCTTTAAATCATACTGTATTATCTAGATATAGATCCTACTTAGGGTATGTTCTAGTATCATACTGTACCTGTAGTTTATATACTATCCCACTACACAATATACATTAATATTGCCAACAGTACTGGTAATATAGTCTAATGCTTAAACTCACGTAATACTATAAGATCCACTAGGTAGATAACAAACTGTACCGATTTAATACTATTACTACTAGTAAATTGCAATACGCCAACATGTACTGGGTAAATAGTTCTATAGTGCTTAAACACATAAACTGTATACTATAAAATCCTACTCCATTGATTAGTACAAACTGTACCAATATATATAGCTATCTCATTACATTACAATATGGCCAACAATGTATACACTATGTATATAGTCTATGCTTAAACAGATAAACTTGTATACTATTATCTAGATCAGATCCTATACTAGTAGCTACAACTGTACCAATATATACTCTAATTATAACATCTAAGTATACATACGCCAACATTGTACTTTGTAATATAGTCTAAATGGTGTCTTAAACATACTGGCAAGGTATACCTAGAATTATAAGATCCTTACTGAGGTAGTCCAACGTACCAATATATAGCTATCCAACTTCGACAATTACAATATGGCAACATTGTTATTGTACATATAGTCTATCTTAAACACATAAGCTTAGTATTATGAACGATTCTTGGACTACTCAGGGTTGTCAGACGTAGCAAATACCCTGATATTAATAATACTATTTACACAGTATATCATATCCAATGTACTTGTAAATTATGTCTATGCTTAAACCATTGAACTGTATATCTTATAAGATCCTAACTAGGTGTAAAACTGTCTTGATTTATACTAATTTAAACGCTACAATATACAATATGCCAACTATGTACTGTAATATAAGTCTATGCTTGTAAACATTAACTGTAATTCTATAAAGATCCTACTAGGTAGTAAGACTGTCCTAGAGTTTGATTTACATATTTACAATAGGCACAAGTATGCCAACATGTACTTGTAATATAAGTCTATGCTTAAACATACTGTAAATACTATAACCTTTTGGATGCACAACCTAACTAGGTGTACACACTGTACCGAAATAATAATAACTATTTACTTATCGCAGTATGATATGCCTGTTAAAATGCGGTCTGGGTAATATAGTCTATTGGCTTAAAAAGCATACTTTGTATAGTGTTTACTTAGGTTAAGACTAGTAGTAGTGGTACAAAACTGTACCGATGTTATATTTATTTTTTACCAGTAACAATATGGCGCCTTAAATTTTATTACTGTAATATATAGTAGTCCTATAGTCTATGCTTAAACATACTGTATATATAAGATCCTACTGAGGTAGTACTACTTGTCCCATATATACTTTAGATTCTCCGTACATTTACAATATACAGCATATTGCCAACATGTAATGTAATAATACTTATCGCTTAAACTACTGTATAAGCTATGAAGATCCTACGCTAAGGTATACTGTCCATATATACTATCCCCACTACAGGTATACATATGCCACATGTATGTAATAAGTCATGCTTAAATACTGTATAATAAGATCCTAACTAGGCTAGTACAAACTATGTTTTATACTATTTACTAAGTTAATGCACATACTGTAATATATACTATGCTTAAACAAGTAATAGCTATAGTTAAGATCCTACTATGTAGTACACTGTACCAATAAATACTATCTTCACTACAATATACAATATGCCAACATGTACTGTAATATATAAGTCTATTGTGCTTAAACGATACTGTATACTATAAAGATCCTACTAGGTAGTACAACTGTACCAATATATACTATTTACATACTACAGTATATATAGGTACTATATGCTCAACATGTATGTAAATTAGTCTATGGCTTAAAATACTGTTACTATAAAAGAATCCTACAAGGTAGTACAACGTACCTCACTATTTACTACAGTAATGACAATATGCACATGTACTGTATATAAGTCTAGCTTAATCACTAATGACCTGTATACTATAAGATCTACTAGGTAGTAACTGAGCTGTAACGCAATATAGTACTAACTACATATAAGCAATACGCCACATGTACTGTCCAATATAAGGTCTATGCTTAAACATACTGTATCACTCTAATATAACTATATGGTAATACATGGTATAGTAAATATGTACTATCGCTAGTTAAGTGTAACCACTGTAGGCTTTTGCGACTACGTGTGAATATGAGCGCAGTAGAGGTTTACTAATACATATGCCAACATGTAGATGCGTGGTGAGACGATTTCAGTCAGAGGCAGATGTAGCAGTCTATGTTAGAGTGTCGAACCTGTATCAACTCCCGCTACTACTACTTAAGTAGTGAGAGAGGCTATGTATGTGTATGAGGAGGATACTATTTTACTGTAATCATACGTCGTGGTGAGACTATATGTCACTGTCTCTATCTCTTAATAACTACTTATCACTGTCCCGGATTTATACTATTTGATCACAATACACTACGATAGTTCTAAATAGTAAACTGTATACTATAAAGATCCTACTAGGGTATAAACTGTACCGAATTACTACTATGTTAAAACCGATGGGCTGTAGAATTCTATACACATATATACAGATAATCCTTATAACTACATCGGTAGAGTATCTACTTATAACGATATAAGATGAGGCAGTCACTCTCTATATTGCTGACTCGTGGAAGATCATAGAGCTCATTAGTACGTATTAATGGCATAGGGATGGTAGAGGGTAGAGACTAGAGCACAAGATATAGATAACCTACATAGGTAGTACAACTGGTCCAATATATACGATTTTCCTACTATTTACAATCATAACACAATATGCCAACATGTATGTAATAACTGTAGCTGTAATATAGCTTAAACATACTGTAATACTAAAGATGCAATACTAGGTAGTACACTGTACCAATATATACTATCCACTAAGTATACAATCCTACTAGAGTAGTAAGCAAACTGTTACAATACAATATATACTATTTTACTACAGTATACAATATGCCAACATGTACTGTAATATAGTCTATGCTTAAACATACTGTATACTATAAGATCCTACTAGGTAGTACAACTGTACCGATGTATACTATTTACTACAGTATACAATATGCCAACATTTACTGTAATATAGTCTATGCTTAAACATACTGTATACTATAAGATCCTACTAGGTAGTACAACTGTAACACTATACTACATATACACAATATGCCAACATTGTACTGTAATATAGTCTATGCTTAAACATACTGTATACTATAAGATCTACTCAGGTAGTACAACTGTAACCAATATATACTATTTCACTAACAGGTATACAATATGCCAACATGTACTGTAATATAGTCTATGCTTAAACATACTGTATACTATAAGATCCTACTAGGTAGTACAACTGTACCGATTTATACTATTTACTACAGTATACAATATGCATGTACAACATTGTACTGTAATATAGTCTATGCTTAAACATTAACTGTAATACTATAAGATCCTACTAGGTAGTACAACTGTATGCTTCCAATATATACTATCCTACTACAATATACAATACAATGCCAACATGTACTGTAATATAGGTCATATGGCTTAAACATACTGTATACTATAAGATCCTACTAGGTAGTACAACTGTACCAATATATACTATCCACTACAATTATACAATATGCCAACATGTACTGTAATATAGTCTATGCTTCAACATACTGTATACTATAAGATCCTACTAGGTAGTACAACTGTACCGATTTATAACTATTTACTACAGTATACAATATGCCAACATGTACTGTAATATAGTCTATGCTTAAACATACTGTATACTATAAGATCCTACTAGGTAGTACAACTGTACCTGATTTATACTATCCACTACAATATACAATATGCCAACAGTGTACTGTAATATAGTCTATGCTTAAACATACTGTATACTATAAGATCCTACTAGGTAGTACAACTGTACCAATATATACTATTTACTACAGTATAACAATATGCCAACATGTACTGTAATATAGTCTATGCTTAAACATACTGTATACTATAAGATCCTACTAGGTAGTACAACTGTACCGATATATACTATTTACTACAGTATACAATATGCCAACATGTACTGTAATATAGTCTATGCTTAAACATACTGTATACTATAAGATCCTATACTAGGTAGTACAACTGGTACCGCTTAACAATTTATACTATCCACCTTTACTACAGTATACAATATGCCAACATGTACTGTAATATAGTCTATGCTTAAACATACTGTATACTATAAGATCCTACTAGGTAGTACAAACTGTACCGATTTATACTATTTACTACAATATACAATATGCCAACATGTACTGTAATATAGTCTATGCTTAACCATACTGTATACTATAAGATCCTACTAGGTAGTACAACTGTACCGATTTATACTATTTACTGTAATTTGCAATATGCTATTACTTACTAGAATGCTTTATATGCGTATTTAAATTGCATACGATACGATCCTACTATATAGTGTACAGGTGCCGATACATACTATTTACTGTAACATACTTTAGGCTTATATATACTACAATATACTACGAGAGTTTAGGGTTTAGGGTTTATGCTTATATATACTGGATGCTATAACATCCTACTACATAGTCTATATCATATATGTTCCAACATATACTATTTACTATAATATACCAACATGCGTTTATATACTGCATGCTATAACATCCTACGACATAGTATATATCATATATGTTCCAACATACATACTATTTACTATAATGTACCAATATATATAATATCGATGTACCAATACTGACTATTTACCATAATATACTATATGCGTTTACATACTGCATGCTATAAGATACTATTATATAGTATCGATGTACCAATACTGACTATTTACTATAATATACTGTATGCGTTTATATACTGCACACTATAAGATACTATTATATACTTGACTTTATAGTATATATATACTTTTGTTTAATTCCCTTTCTTCAAACAACTCACCCTGAACCCTGAATCTGCGAGGTCCAGCATTGAATTGTCACGCTCCTTCAGTTTCATGGGTGGGTGGGGGGGGTGGGTGCATAGGGTGGTGTGTGTGTGTGTGTGTGTGTGTGTATGTGTGTGTTTGCATGTGTGTGTATGTGTGTGCATGGGTGTGTGGGTGCATATGTGTGTGTGTGTGCATGGGTGTGTGGGTGCATATGTGTGTGTGTGTGCATGGGTGTGTGTGTGCATGGGTGTGTGGGTGCATATGTGTGTGTGTGTGCATGGGTGTGTGGGTGCATATGTGTGTGTGTGTGTGCATGGGTGTGTGGGTGCATGTGTGTGTGTGTGTGTGCATGGGTGTGTGGGTGCATATGTGTGTGTGTGTGTGTGTGTGCATGGGTGTGTGGGTGCATATGTGTGTGTGTGGGTTCATAGGCGCATAGGTGCATGGGTGTGCAGTTTCATGGGTGGTTGATAGGGTGAGTGGGTGTGGTGGGTGGGGCGGGGTGTGGGTGAGTGGGTGGGGGGCGGATGGGTGGTTGATAAGGGGGAGTGGGTGTGGTGTGGTGTGGTGGGTGCAGTGTGGTGTGGTGGGGTGTGAGTGAGTGGGTGGGGGCGGATGGGGTGCGTGGTGTGGTGGGTGCAGTGGTGGTGTGGTGTGGGTGGTGGGTGCGGTGGGTGGGGTAGGGGTGGATGAGAGGGTTGTAACGCATTGCTCGGTGAGAGGGTGTGTGAGCGGATGGGTGGGGTGGGTGAGCTGGATGAAGGTGGGGGAGAGGGTGGGTGAGAAAGGGACAAATAAAAGTGGAATAAAAGGCTCATATATTTCTCGAATAAAAGTACCCGAATGAAAGAAATCTCCAGATTTTTTGAAGAGGGATTAGCCCCATTAAAATGTCCGTCCGTTCGTGTGTCACAAACCAAATTTCCAGGTTTTATGAATAACATCAAAAAAGTTGAACATTCTATATTTTAGATGAATTATAAGACTTATTTATACCGTACAAATTCTGACCAAAGCACATAGGAGCATCGCAATTCACGAAAAGGAGCTCAGGTTGGGCCAAATAGCTACAATTAACGGTTAACAATTTGATTTCAGGGTGCATTAAGCAAAACATTTCAAATTTGAACCCACTTACATGTGGCGCACGCATAGTTTTGGGAACAGAATAGTCGTCAAAATTTGGAGGCGAAACATTCCCTTAGGGCACTAACTAGCCCACGGACCCCACCCCAGGGCCGTGCGTGGGGCAGGGGCGGTGGCCACGGGCGGGGGCAGTGGCGGGGCAGTGGCGGGGTCGGGGCCACCCGGCGGGGGCAGTGGTGGGGGCAGGGGCAAGCCACGCCACCTGCCGCTGGCCAAAATCCGTTCAGGAGAGACGGGACATACCGTTTCACGCCTGGGCTGGGCGGAAACATGCAATACCTTGTACAATTCCGTAAAATCAACCAGAACAGCTGATTGGCCCCTCATTTTTTTGCATCAAATTCTTGATACAATTTAAAGCAATTACATGCATTCAAATCACGTTAATTAAATTGAATGAAAAGGAGTAAATCGAATTAAAATCACACAACATTAAATACAATACAATTAAATTAAATGAATTAAAATACATTGAATTAAGGATCCGAATCATTTCATTCGGGACGCGCCTCCAGGCGCCCTTAATGGAATAAAAGGCTCATATCTTTCTCAAATAAAATTAGAATAAAAGGCTCATATCTTTGTCAAATAAAAGAGGAATAAAAGCCTGAATACAAGGATCATATCTTTCTCAAATAAAAGTGGAATAAAAGGATCATATCTTTCTCAAATTGCTTGGAGATTTCTTCACCTTCACCGTCATAATTACACAAACGTTGCCTGAGAGATTTCTACACCTTTCTACAACTTGCCTGGGAGATATCTACACCTTCAGCGTTCTTATCCACCTCGCACACTAAACGATGCCCTAGGAGATTTCTAGACCTTTCTACACCTTTCTTCACCTTTTTACACCTTGCCTAGGAGATTTCTACACCTTCAAATTTCTAATTACCTCGCACACAAACGTTGCCTAGGAGATTTCTAGACCTTTCTACACCTTTCTACACCTTGCCTGGGAGATATCTACACCTTCAAATTTCTAATTACCTCGCACACAAACGTTGCCTAGGAGATTCCTAGACCTTCAAACTGCCTTCAACCCTCTAATTAATATAATAAATGTATAGAATAATAATATTAATTATAATATATACACAAGGTAATTATATTAATTAATTATCATTCTATTAATATTAATTATAATATATACAAAAGGTAATTATATTAATTAATTATCATTCTATTAATATCAATTAATACTTATTAATTAATATAATTACCTCGCACACAAACGATGCCTCTTGGAGCTTGTTGGTGAAGGAGGAGACGGTTGAGAAGTGCTGCTTCATATCTGTTGACAACACCATGTCGATAACCTGACTGCGCAGGATCGTTCGCACCTACAGGTGGTGGTGTTGATGTTGTGTTGTGTTTAGGGAGTTGGGGGGGTTGTTGGGGGACATGAAGCAGTTGTTGTTGGGTGTTGGTGTTAGTGCTGTGTTGGGGGTGTCGTTGGTATTGGTGGTGTGTTGTGTTGGTGAAGGAGGAGACCGTTGATAAGTGCTGCTTCATGTCGGTCAACAGCACCATGTCGATAACCTGACTGCGCAGGATCGTTCGCACCTACAGGTGGTGGTGTTGATGTTGTGTTGTGTTTAGGGAATTGGGGGAGTTGTTTAGGGACATGAAGCAGTTGTTGTTGGGTGTTGGTGTCAGTGCTGTGTTGGGGGTGTTGTTGGTATGGGTGGTGTGTTGTGTTGGTGAAGGAGGAGACCGTTGATAAGTGCTGCTGCATGTCGGTCAACAGCACCATGTCGATAACCTGACTTCGCAGGATCGTTCGCACCTACAGGTGGTGGTGTTGATGTTGTGTTGTGTTTAGGGAATTGGGGGAGTTGTTTAGGGACATGAAGCAGTTGTTGTTGGGTGTTGGTGTTAGTGCTGTGTTGGGGGTGTCGTTGGTATTGGTGGTGTGTTGTGTTGGTGAAGGAGGAGACGATTGATAAGTGCTGCTTCACCTCGGTCAACAGCAGCATGATTCGTTCGCACCTACAGGAGGGACATGGAAAGCAGTTGTTGTTGGGTGTTGGTGTCAGTGCTGTGTTGGGGGTGTTGTTGGTATGGGTGGTGTGTTGTGTTGGTGAAGGAGGAGACCGTTGATAAGTGCTGCTGATGTCGCACAATGTCGATAACCTGACTGCGCAGGATCGTTCGCCACCTACAGGTGGTGGTGTTATGTTGTGTTGTGTTTAGGGAAGCGGGAGGTTGTTTAGGACATCAGTGCTGTGTTGGGGGTGTCGTTGGTATGGTGGTGTGTTGTGTTGTTGATAGTTGGTAGTGTGCTTCATGTCGGTCACAGTTCGGTCGATATGCTGACTGCGCAGGATCGTTGCGCACCTACAGGTGGTGGTGTTGATTGTGTGTTGTGTTTAGGGAATTGTGGGGAGTTGGTTTAGGACATGAAGCAGTTGTTGTTGGGTGTTGGTGTCAGTGCTGTGTTGGGGGTGTCGTTGGTATGGGTGGTGTGTTGTGTTAGTGAAGGAGGAGACCGTTGATAAGTGCTGCTTCATGTCGGTCAACAGCACCATGTCGATAACCTGACTGCGCAGGATCGTTCGCACCTACAGGTGGTGGTGTTGATGTTGTGTTGTGTTTAGGGAATTGGGGGAGTTGTTTAGGGACATGAAGCAGTTGTTGTTGGGTGTTGGTGTTAGTGCTGTGTTGGGGGTGTCGTTGGTATGGGTGGTGTGTTGTGTTGGTGAAGGAGGAGACGATTGATAAGTGCTGCTTCATGTCGGTCAACAGCACCATGTCGATAACCTGACTGCGCAGGATCGCTCGCACTTACATGTGTTGTGGGTGGGTGGGTTGGTGTTGGGTGAGTTGCGTCTGGCTGGTGAGGGGGTGTTGGTGAGGGGGTTGATAAGTGCTGCAATAAATTGGTCGACAACACCATGTCAATAACCTGACGGCGCAGGATCGTTCGCACCTACAGGTGTTGTGGGTGTGTTGGTGTTGTGCAGTCTTGGGTGTGTTGTGTTGGGTGTGTTGTGCTCCGTCTAGCTAGCGAAGGTGGCTGCCACGTGGTGCTTCATCATCACCTCCATCCAAACCCAACCCACCCACCGCAGTTCTCTCCCCCCATTCCCCCCCTCCTATCCCCAACCACCACCATTCTGCGGGGCTCTGGATGGCGAAGGCGGCTGCCATGTTGTGCTTGAGTACTACCTCCATTCAAATCCCCCCCCCCCCCCCCCCTACACACACACACGCACCATGTCCCCCCATTCACCACCACCATTCTGCGGGCTCTGGCTGGCGAAGGGGGCTGCCATGTTGTGCTTCATCACTACCTCCATCCAACCCCCCCCCCCCCCCCCACCCCCCACCCACCATGTCCCCCATTACCAGCACCAACATTATGTGAGGCTCTAGCTGGCCAAGGTGTTTTGGAGCTTGATCCCCCCCCCCCCCCCACCCACTCACCCCCTCCACCCCCTATCCACAAGCACCTACATTCTGTGAGGCCCTGCCCATGAAGTCATACTCAGGCTGCCTCAAGAGGTCTAAGTAGGCTGCCATATGGAGCTTTATCCCACCACCACCACCACCCTTTCCGCCCCCCCCCCCCCCCCCCCCCTACACACATCACACCTCCACCCCCTCCACCAGCACCTACATTCTGTGAGGCCCTGCCCATGAAGTCATACTCGGGCTGCCTCAACAGCGCCAAGGTGGCGGCCACATGGTGGTTCTCCATTGGGGAGATGTCGTTGTAGAGCAAAGCAAGCGGGGTCACTGGGATTGGTTGGGTTGGGTTAGGTTGGGGTAGTTGTGTGTGTGTGTGTCTGTGTGTGTGTGTGTGTGTGTGTGTGTGTGGTGGTGCTGGTGGTGGGGGGTAGGGTAGGGTTTAGGCTGTGTTCTGTTCTGTTATGTGGTTCTCCATTGGGGAGATGTCGTTGTAGAGCAAAGCAAGCGGGTCACCTGGATTGGGTTGGGTTAGGTTGGGTTAGGGTAGGGTGGGTTGGGTTAGGGTGGGTTGGGTTAGGGTGGGTTGGGTTAGGGTGCGTTGGGTTAGGGTGGGTTGGTTTAGGGTGGGTTGGTTTAGGGTGGGTTGGTTTAGGGTGGGTTGGGTTGGGTTAGGGTTGGGTTAGGTTGTGCTGTGTTGTGCTAGGTAAGGTTAGGTTAGGCTAGGTTAGGTTGGTTGTGTTGTGTTGTGTTGTGTTGTGCTAGGTTAGGTTAGGTTAAGTTAGGTTGTGTTGTGTTGTGCTAGGGTAAGCTGTGTCCTGTTGTGTTTATATTAGGGTAGGTTACCACCCCCCCACCATGCACGCTCCCCCCCCACCATGCCCCCCCCTCCACACACCCAGAAAAAAAAAAAAAAGCAAAGAGCATGCCCCCCCCCCCCCCCCTGCACCGACCTGACTTGATAAGGAACTGGTTGTTGACACCGCGGTGGTCGCAGTCATGAACAATAGCGGCCATATAGGTGGCTAGCAATGCCACCAAGTCCTCCACTGGGGCAAGCCCGCACCATGCCGCCCCCCCCCATCCCCCCCCCCCCCCCCCCCCCCTCCACACACACCCAGCACGGACCTGACTTGATGAGGAAACTGGTTGTTAACACCGCGGTGGTCGTAGTCATGAACAATGGCGGCCATGTAGGTGGCTAGCAATGCCACCAAGTCCTCACGGGGGCAAAGAGCATGCACCATGCCCCTCCCCCCCCCCCCCCCTCCACACACACCCAGCACCGACCTGACTTGATAAGGAACTGGTTGTTGACACCGCGGTGGTCGTAGTCATGAACAATGGCGGCCATGTAGGTGGCTAGCAATGCCACCAAGTCCTCCACGGGGGCAAAGAGCATGCCCTGCGTCTTGTTGTGGAGCGGTGGGTTTGACCCGTCTGACGAATTGGGAGGGTGCATGCCCGGTGCAGCAGGATCCCCGACCCTGGGGGCGGAGGCGCAGCCGGAGTAGAGCAGTGGGCTTCCTTGCACTCCAGGCCCTAGGGGGTGAGGGGGGTGGGTGGGGGTAGGGGTATGTGGGGGGTGGGCAGTGTGTGTGTGTGTGGTGTGTGTGTGTGTGTGTGTGTGTGGTGTGTGGTGAGTGGGTGCATGCCCGGTGCAGCTGGATCCCTGACCCTGGGGGCGGAGGCGTGGCCAGAGTAGAGCAGTGGGCTTCCTTGCACTCCAGGCCCTAGGGGGTGAGGGGGGTGGGTGGGGGGTGGGGTATGTGGGGGGGTGGGCAGGGTGTTTGTGTGTATGTGTGTGGTGATTGTGGGCAGGGTGCGTGCGTGTGTTTGGTGTGTGGGTGCAAGCCCGGTGCAGCAGGATCCCCGACCCTGGGGGCGGAGGCGCGGCCGGAGTAGAGCAGTGGGCTTCCTTGCACTCCAGGCCCTAGGGGGTGGAGGTGGTGGGTGGGGGTGGGGGTATGTGGGGGGGGGGCAGGGTGTGTGTGTGTGTGTGTGTGTGTGTGTGCGTGGTGAGTGGGTGCATGCCCGGTGCAGCTGGATCCCTGACCCTGGGGCGGAGGCGCGGCCAGAGTCGAGCAGTGGGCTTCCTTGCACTCCAGGCCCTAGGGGGTGAGGGGGGTGGGTGGGGGTGGGGGTATGTGGGGGGGTGGGCAGGGTGTTTGTGTGTATGTGTGTGGTGTTTGTGGGCAGGGTGCATGCGTGTGTTTGGTGTGTGGGTGCAAGCCCGGTGCAGCTGGATCCCTGACCCTGGGGGTGGATGGCGTGGCCAGAGTAGAGCAGTGGGCTGCCTTGCACTCCAGGCCCTAGGGGGTGAGGGTGGTGGGGTGGTGGTGGGTTGATGGTGGTGTGTGTGCGTGTGTGGTGTGGGTGGGTCGATGGGTGGTGTGTGTGTGGTGGTGGGTGGTGTGTGTGTGGTGTGGGTGTGTCGATGGGTGGTGTGCGTGTGTGGTGGTGGGTGGGTTGATGGTGGTGTGTGTGTGTGGTGTGTGGTGTGTGGGTGCAAGCCCGGTGCAGCTGGATCCCCGACCCTGGTGGCCGAGGCACGGCCGGAGTAGAGCAGTGGGCTTCCTTGCACACCGGGTTCTGTGTGTGTATGTGTGTGGTGTTTGTGGGCAGGGTGCGTGCGTGTGTTTGGTGTGTGGGTGCAAGCCCGGTGCAGCTGGATCCCTGACCCTGGGGGCGGAGGCGTGGCCAGAGTAGAGCAGTGGGCTGCCTTGCACTCCAGGCCCTAGGGGGTGGAGGAGGTGGGTGGGGGTGGGGTATGTGGGGGGGTGGGCAGTGTGTGTGTGTGTGTGTGTGTGTGTGTGTGTGTGTGTGGTTGGTGTGTGGGTGCAAGCCGGGTGCAGCTGGATCCCCGACCCTGGTGGCGGAGGCACGGCCGGAGTAGAGCAGTGGGCTTCCTTGCACTCCAGGTCCTGTGTGTGAATGTGTGGTGGTGGGTGGGTTGATGGGTGGTGTGTGTGGGGGCAGGGTGTGTGGTGTGTGGTGGGTTGTGTGGTGTGGGCAAGCTTGTGGTGTGTGTGGTGTGTGTGGTGTGTTTGTGTGTGTGTGTGTGTGTGTGCGGGGGCAGGGGCAGGGGTGATGATAGCCTGCTCTGGGATGTATGTCAGGGGGGAGGAGGGGTGATGGGTGATGAGTGAGGGGTGGGGTGTGTGGGTTAGGGGTGAGGGGAGTTTGGTGTGGGGGCAGGGGTGACAATTGGCTGCTCTGGGATGTATGGCAGGGGGAGGAGGGGTTAGGGGAGGAAGGGTGTGTGGGTTAGGGGTGTGGGGAGGAAGGGTGTGTGGGTTAGGGTGGTGGTGTGTGTGTGTGTGGGGGGGGGGGGGCTGGGGCGATAATTGGCTGCTCTGGCTGAAGCCCCCCCCCCCCCCCCCCCCCCCCCCCCCCCCCCCCCACACACACACACCTCATTCACACTACCACACTACCTTACTCCATTCCACCACTCCACCCCACTTACACAATCCACCACCCCTACCCACCCCAAATCTGTACCCTCCCTCCCCCCCCCCCCCTACCACCAGGACCACCACCCACCACCCTAACCCTCCACCCCAACCACCCCCTCCCTCCCTCACCCCGACCACCAGGACCAACACCCACCACTCCACATCCCACACCGACACCCCACACCTCTACCAACCCCCTCACCATCAGGAGCCACACCCACTGTGTGCAGAGCCAGGAGCGGCATTCATCAACTCTTGGGTGTCCATGTCCGTGTTTTGATTCATCATGTTGACCCCCCCCCCCCCCCCCCCACACACACACCAACCTCTAACCCTTCCACACCCCCACCCCAAACCTCTCCCCCACCACCACCACACCACCACCACCAGGGCCCACACCCACCGTGTGCAGAGCCAGGAGCGGCATTCATCAACTCTTGGGAGTCCATGTCCGTGTTTTGATTCATCATGTTGGTCACACCACCACGGGCGGCGATGACGTGGAGGGAGCGAAGTACATCCGCGGCATGGACCCTGTTGTGGTATGGGTTGGGTTGGATTCAGGTTTGGGTTCAATTTGGGTTCAGGTTTGGGTTTGGGTTTGGTTTATTCGGTTGATCGGCATGGACCCTGTGGTGGTCTGGGTTGGTTTGGATTTAGGTTTGGATTCAGGTTTGGGTTTTGATTCATCGTGTTGGTCACACCACCACGGGCGGCGATGACGTGGAGGGAGCGAAGTACATCTGCGGCATGGGCCCTGTAATGGTATGAGTTGTTTTGGGTTAGATTTAGGTTTGGGTTCAGGTTTGTGTTTGGGTGTATATTTGGTTTGGGTGTATATTTGGTTTGGGTTTGAGTTAATATTATTTGGGTATGAGATTGTGTATGTATAGGTTTGGCTTGGTTTGGTTTCGGATTGGGTTTATAGTTGTGATTGTGTTTGGTTCAGTATTTTGGTCACACCACCACGGGCGGCGATGACGTGGAGGGAGCGTAGTACATCCGCATCATGAACCCTGTTGTGGTATGGGTTGGGTTGGATTCAGGTTTGGGTTAAGGTTTGGGTTTTGTTTTCAATTTGGTTTGGGTTTATATTGGGGTTGGGTTTGAGTTGATATTGGTTTGGTATGAGATTGGGTATATATAGGTTTGGTTTGGTTTGGTTTTGGATTGGGGTCGGGATTGGGTTTATAGTTGTGATTGTGTTTGGTTCATCATGTAGGTCACACCACCATGGGTGGCGATGACGTTGGGTTGGGTTGGGTTGAAATTCAGGTTTGGGTTCAATTTGGGTTCAGGTTTGGTTTATTCGGTTGATCGGCAAGGACCCTGTGGTGGTTTGGATTCAGGTTTGGGTTCAGGCTTGGGTTCAGGTTTGGTTTATTCGGTTGATTGGCATGGACCCTGTAATGGTTTGGATTCAGGCTTGGGCTCAGGTTTGGTTTATTCCGTTGATCGGCAAGGACCCTGTGGTGGTTTGGATTCAGGCTTGGGTTCAGGTTTGGTTTATTCGGTTGATCGGCAAGGACCCTGTGGTGGTTTGGATTCAGGTTTGGATTCAGGCTTGGGTTCAGGTTTGGTTTATTCGGTTGATCGGCAAGGACCCAGTGGTGGTTTGGATTCAGGTTTGGATTCAGGCTTGGGTTCAGGTTTGGTTTATTCGGTTGATCAGCAAGGACCCAGTGGTGGTTTGGATTCAGGTTTGGATTCAGGCTTGGGTTCAGGTTTGGTTTATTCGGTTGATTGGCATGGTCCCTGTGGTGGTCTGGGTTGGTTTGGATTCAGGTTTGGGTTTTGGTTCACCATGTTGGTCACACCACCACACACACCTACACACACACACACCTACACGCACACACACACACCTACACACACACACACCTACACACACACACCTACACACACACACACACCTACACACACACACACCTACACACACACACACCTACACACACACACACCTACACACACACACACCTACACACACACACCTACACACACAAACCTACACACACACACCTACACACACACACACCTACACACACACACCTACACACACACACACCTACACACACACACACCTACACACATACACACACCTACACACACACACACCTACACACACACACACCTACACACACCTGTTGTGGTATGGGTTCTGTGGGTACCCGCTTTCCACCCGAATCAAGAACCGAATAAGCTTCTGCTCGTTAATGCCAAAGCGTGAGGTCAGCTCCATGCGCTTGAAGAGGGAGTAGGCCAGGAAGGACAAGGGGTGGCCGTCGGTGGCTTTGTCCAGTGCGAAGCTGTCGAATTGCCAATCGTCAACGTGGCCCATTATCTGTAGGGGAGGGGGGTGGAGGTGTGTGTGTGTGTGTGTAGGGGGGGGGGGGAGGGGGCCAGGAAGGACTAGGGTGGCAGTAGGTGGCCTTGTCCAGGGCGAAGCTGTCGAATTGCCAATCATCACCGTGGCCCGTTATCTGTGGGGGAGGGGAGTGTGGGCATGGGGAGGGGTGCGTGGGGAGGGGGGGTGGAGGGGTGCGTGGGGAGGGGAGAGGGGGGAAAGGTGTGTGTGTGTGTGTGGTGGTGGTGGTGGTGGTGGTGGTGGGGGGGAGAGGTTTGTGTGGGTAGGGGTGGGTGGGTAGGGGTGGGGAGGGGTGTGTGGGGAGGGGTTGTGGGGGGAGGGGTGTGTGGGGAGGGGGTGGGGAGGGTGTGTGGGGAGGGTTGTGTGGGGGAGGGGTGTGTGGGGAGGGGTGTGTGGGGAGGGGGGGGGGGAGGGGAGGAGGGGGTGTTGGAGTGGGCCAGTAAACTAACTAAATGACTTTCATAAATCAATTAAATTGCCTTATTAAATTCATTAAATAAATTTACTGCCGCAGTTTGTCATCTGGCTGCTTAAACACCGTCATCAGCTGGGGCACACATTCATCTAGGTAAATAAATACAATACAATTACGTGATAAAATGTATTAAACTACCTTATTAAATAATGGAAATTGCCCTATTCAATCAAGTAAATCACGCTATTAAATTGCCATATTAAATAAATTAAATAAATTACCTCCAGCAGTTCGTCCTCTGGCTGCTTGTACATCGTCATCAGCTGGGGTACAAAGTCTTCTTGGAAAACAAATACAATACAATTACGTTTTAAATTAAAGAACTTAACTTATTACATAAATTCAATTACCTTATTAAAGCAATTAAATCAAGCTATTAAATTGCCGTATGAAATGAATTAAATAAATTACTTCCAGCAGTTTGTCCTCTGGCTGCTTGTACATCCTCATCAGCTGGGGTACAAAGTCTTCTTGGAAAACAAATACAATACAATTACGTTTTAAATTAAAGAACTTAACTTATTACATAAATTCAATTACCTTATTAAAGCAATTAAATCAAGCTATTAAATTGCCGTATGAAATGAATTAAATAAATTACCTCCAGCAGTTCGTCCTCTGGCTGCTTGTACATCGTCATCAGCTGGGGTACAAAGTCTTCTTGGAAAACAAATACAATACAATTACGTTTTAAATTAAAGAACTTAACTTATTACATAAATTCAATTACCTTATTAAAGCAATTAAATCAAGCTATTAAATTGCCGTATGAAATGAATTAAATAAATTACCTCCAGCAGTTCGTCCTCTGGCTGCTTGTACATCGTAATCAGCTGGGGTACGAAGTATTCTTGGAAAACGAATACAATACAATTACGTTTTAAATTAAAGAACTTAACTTATTACACAAATTCAATTACCTTATTAAAGCAATTAAATCACGCTATTAAATTGCCATATTAAATGAATTAAATAAATTACCTGCAGCAGTTCGTCCTCTGGCTGCTTGTGCATCGTCATCAGCTGGGGAACTAAGTCTTCTAGAAGAATAAATACAATAAATTACATATTAAATCAAATAAATTACCTTATTAAAGCAATTAAATAACCTTATTCAAGCAATTACATTACGTTATTAAATTGCTATATTAAATAAATTAAATTAATTACCTGCAGCACTTCGTCCTCTGGCTGCTTGTACATCGTCATCAGCTGGGGTACAAAGTCTTCTTGAAAAAGAAACACAATAAATTACATATTAAATCAAATAAATTACCTTATTAAATCAATTCAATAACCTTGTTACAGCAATTAAATTGCGTTATTAAATTGCTATATTAAATAATTTACCTGCAGCAGTTCGTCCTCTGGCTGCTTGTACATCGTCATCAGCTGGGGTACAAAGTCTTCTTGCATCGCACTTCTCCTTTCTGACTTCCGGGACATCATGCTATCTCGATCAATGGGCTGGTAGGGAGCGCCGAGAAGACTGGTACGTGTAGACTGCGGGCCGCGGATGAAGCTGCTTGGGCTTTTTGAGCTGTGGGTTGGGGTTGAGGGTTTGGATGGGGTGAGTTGGTGGTGTGTGGTGTGTGGGGTGTGCGTGGTGTGTGTGGGGTCTGAATTTCGGGACACCATGCTATCTCGATCAATGGGATGGTAGGGAGCGCCGAGAAGACTGGTACGTGTAGACTGCGGGCCGCGAATGAAGCTGCTTGGGCTTTTCGAGCTGTGGGTTGGGGTTAAGGGTTGCGTTGAGCGGGTTGAGTTGGGTTGGGTGGGTTTGTGTGGGGTAGGGTGTGCCGAGAAGACAAGTCCGTGTAGACTGCGGGCCGCGGATGAAGCTGCTTGGGCTTTTCAAGCTGTGGGTGGGGTGGGGGTATGAGTGTGTGTGGTTGGGTTGGGTTGGTGGGTTTGTGTGGGGTAGGGTGTGCCGAGAAGACAAGTCCGTGTAGACTGCGGGCCGCGGATGAAGCTGCTTGGGCTTTTCGAGCTGTGGGTGGGATGGGGGTATGAGTGTGTGTGGTTGGGTTGGGTTGGGTTTGTGTGGGAAAGGGGGCCCTGAGAAGACAAGTCCGTGTAGACTGCGGGCCGCGGATGAAGCTGCTTGGGCTTTTCGAGTTGTGGGTTGGGGTTGAGGGTTGTGTTGGCTGGGTTGTCTTGGCTGGGTTGTGTTGGCTGGGTTGTGTTGGCTGGGTTGTATTGGCTGGGTTGTGTTGGCTGGGTTGTGTTGGCTCCCCATTAGTCATACCATCTCATCCCTAGCTGGTGACTGGACGTGGTAGCGACAAGGGCTCTGCTATGATTGATATGACCACACACACACAACGCCCCCCCCCCCCCCCCCCCCCATCCTACCACCCTCCCCATTAGTCAAACCATCTCATCCCTAGCTGGTGACTGGACGTGGTAGCGACAAGGGCGCTGCTATGATTGATATGACCACACACACAACGCCCCCCCCCCCTCCCCCCCCCCATCCTACCACCCTCCCCATTAGTCAAACCATCTCATCCCTAGCTGGTGACTGGACGTGGTAGCGACAAGGGCGCTGCTATGATTGATATGACCACACACACAACGCCCCCCCCCCCCCCCCGCACACACACACACGTCCAACCACCACCACCACCCCCCCCTGTCTAAATCCCCCCCCCCCCCCCCCCCATTTGTCATACCTCCTCAAACCTAGCTGGTGGCTGGACGTGGTAGCGGCAGGGGTGTTCATTGGACTGGAGTAACCTGCCAGGATGGTGGTGGTGGTGGTGGTGGTGGTTATGTGGTGGTGGCAGAGGTGGTAGTGGTGATGTGCATATATACTGCCAGGGTGTTCATTGGACTGGAGCAAACTGAAAGGATGATGATGGTGGTGGTGGTTAGGTTGAGGCGGTTGTCGTGATGGTGTGTGTGAGTGTACATATATGTATATATATATATATATATATATATATATATATATATACATGGTAGCGACAGGGGTGTTCATTGGACTGAGGTGGCCTGTGAGTATGGCAATTGAGATGTTGATGGTGGTGGTGGTGATGGTGTGTATATACTGCCAGGGGTGCCCATTGGACTTGGTGGTGGTTGTAAGAATGATGATGATGGTGGTGGTGGTTAGGTGGTGGGGGTGATGGTGTGTATACATTCTGCCAGGGGTGCTCAGTGGACTTGGTGGTGGTTGTAGGAATGATGATGATGGTGGTGGTGGTTAGGTGGTGGTGGTGATGGTGTGTATATTTACTGCCAGGGGTGCTCATTGGACTTGGTGGTGGTCGTGGGAATGATGATGATGGTGGTGGTGGTGGTGGTGGTAATGGTGATACTGGTGTTAATGTTGGCTGTGGTAACGGTGGTGGTGGACATAATGCTGTTGGTGGTGGTGGTGGTGGTTGTGGTGGTTAGGTGGTGGTGGTGATGGTGTGTATATATACTGCCAGGGGTGCTCATTGGACTGAGGTAGGCAGCCTACCAAAATGGTTATGATGATGTTGGTGATGATGATGATGGTGGTGGTGGTGGTGGTGGTAATGGTGTGTATATATAGTGCCAAGGGTCCTTATTGGACTTGGTGGTGGTTGTAGGAATGATGATGATGGTGGTGGTTGTAGGAATGATGATGATGGTGGTGGTGGTGGTTGTAGGAATGATGATGATGGTGGTGGTTGTAGGAATGATCCTGATGGTGGTGGTGGTGGTTGTAGGAATGATGATGATGGTGGTGGTTGTAGGAATGATGACGATGGTGGTGGTTGTAGGATTGATGATGATGGTGGTGGTTGTAGGATTGATGATGATGGTGGTGGTTGTAGGAATGATAGTGATGGTGGTGGTGGTAGGAATGATGATGGTGGTGGTGGTGGTTGTAGGAATGATGATGGTGGTGGTTGTAGGAATGATGATGATGGTGGTGGTTGTAGGAATGATGATGATGGTGGTGGTTGTAGGAATGATGATGATGGTGGTGGTTGTAGGAATGATGATGATGGTGGTGGTTGTAGGAATGATGATGATGGTGGTGGTGGTGGTTGTAGGAATGATGATGATGGTGGTGGTTGTAGGAATGATGATGATGGTGGTGGTTGTAGGAATGATGATGATGGTGGTGGTTGTAGGAATGATGATGATGGTGGTGGTTGTAGGAATGATGATGATGGTGGTGGTTGTAGGAATGATGATGATGGTGGTGGTTGTAGATGAGATTGATGATGGTGGTGGTTGTAGGAATGATGATGATGGTGGTGGTTGTAGGAATGATGATGATGGTGGTGGTTGTAGGAATGATGATGATGGTTGTATGATGATGATGGTGGTGGTTGTAGGAATGATGATGATGGTGGTGGTTGTAGGAATGATGATGAATTGAATGATGGTGGTGGTTGTAGGAATGATGATGATGGTGGTGGTTGTAGGAATGATGATGATGGTGGTGGTTGTATGATGATGAGTGGTGGTTGTAGAATGATGATGATGGTGGTTTGTAGGAATGATGATGATGGTGGTGGTTGTAGGAATGATGATGATGTGGTGGTGGTTGTAGGATGATGATGATGGTGGTGGTTGTAGGAATGATGATGATGGTGGTGGTTGTAGGAATGATGATGATGGTGGTGGTTTGTAGGGATGATGATGGTGGTGGTTGTAGGAATGATGATGATGGTGGTGGTTGTAGGGATGATGATGGTGGTGGTTGTAGGAATGATGATGATGGTGGTGGTTGTAGGAATGATGATGATGGTGGTGGTTGTAGGAATGATGATGATGGTGGTGGTTGTAGGAATGATGATGATGGTGGTGGTTGTAGGAATGATGATGATGGTGGTGGTTGTAGAATGATGATGATGGTGGTGGTTGTAGGAATGATGATGATGGTGGTGGTTGTAGGAATGATGATGATGATGGTGGTGGTTGTTGATGAATGATGATGATGGTGGTGGTTGTAGGAATGATGATGATGGTGGTGGTTGTAGGATTGATGATGATGGTGGTGGTTGTAGGAATGATGATGATGGTGGTGGGTGGTTGTAGGAATGATGATGATGGTGGTGGTTGTAGGAATGATGATGATGGTGGTGGTTGTAGGATGATGATGATGATGATGTGGTGGTGGTTGTAGGAATGATGATGATGGTGGTGGTTGTAGGAATGATGATGATGGTGGTGGTTGTAGGAATGATGATGATGGTGGTGGTTGTAGGAATGATGATGATGGTGGTGGTTGTAGGAATGATGATGATGGTGGTGGTTGTAGGAATGATGATGATGGTGGTGGTTGTAGGAATGATGATGATGGTGGTGGTTGTAGGAATGATGATGATGGTGGTGGTGGTTGTAGGAATGATGATGATGGTGGTGGTTGTAGGAATGATGATGATGGTGGTGGTTGTAGGAATGATGATGATGGTGGTGGTTGTAGGAATGATGATGATGGTGGTGGTGGTTGTAGGAATGATGATGATGGTGGTGGTTGTAGGAATGATGATGATGGTGGTGGTGGTTGTAAGGAATGATGATGATGGTGGTGGTTGTAGGAATGATGATGATGGTGGTGGTTGTAGGAATGATGATGATGGTGGTGGTTGTAGGAATGATGATGATGGTGGTGGTTGTAGGAATGATGATGATGGTGGTGGTTGTAGGAATGATGATGATGGTGGTGGTTGTAGGAATGATGATGATGGTGGTGGTTGTAGGAATGAATGATGATGGTGGTGGTTGTAGGAATGATGATGATGGATGGTGGTGGTTGTAGGAATGATGATGATTGGTGGTGGTTGTAGGAATGATGATGATGGTGGTGGTTGTAGGAATGATGATGATGGTGGTGGTTGTAGGAATGATGATGATGGTGGTGGTTGTAGGAATGATGATGATTGGTGGTGGTTGTAGGAATGATGATGATGGTGGTGGTTGTAGGATGATGAATGATGGTGGTGGTTGTAGGAATGATGATGATTGGTGGTGGTTGTAGGAATGATGATGATGGTGGTGGTTGTAGAATGATGATGATGATGGTGGTGGTTGTAGGAATGATGATGATGGTGGTGGTTGTAGGAATGATGGATGATGGTGGTGGTTGTAGGAATGATGATGATGGTGGTGGTTGTAGGAATGATGATGATGGTGTGGTTGTAGGAATGATGATGATGGTGGTGGTTGTAGGAATGATGATGATGGTGGTGGTTGTAGGAATGATGATGATGGTGGTGGTTGTAGGAATGATGATGATGGTGGTGGTTGTAGGAATGATTGATGATGGTGGTGGTTGTAGGAAATGATGATGATGGTGGTGGTTGTAGGAATGATGATGATGGTGGTGGTTGTAGGAATGATGATGATGGTGGTGGTTGTAGGAATGATGATGATGGTGGTGGTTGTAGGAATGATGATGATGGTGGTGGTTGTAGGAATGATGATGATGGTGGTGGTTGTAGGAATGATGATGATGGTGGTGGTTTGTAGGAATGATGATGATGGTGGTGGTTGTAGGAATGATGATGATGGTGGTGGTTGTAGGAATGATGATGATGGTGGTGGTTGTAGGAATGATGATGATGGTGGTGGTTGTAGGAATGATGATGATGGTGGTGGTTGTAGGAATGATGATGATGGTGGTGGTTGTAGGAATGATGATGATGGTGGTGGTTGTGAATGATGATGTGGTGGTGGTTGTAGGAATGATGATGATGGTGGTGGTTGTAGGAATGATGATGATGGTGGTGGTTGTAGGAATGAATGATGCATGATGGTGGTGGTGGTGGTTGTAGGAATGATGATGATGGTGGTGGTTGTAGGAATGATGATGATGGTGGTGGTTGTAGGAATGTGATGATGGTGGTGGTTGTAGGAATGATGATGATGGTGGTGGTTGTAGGTGATGATTGATGATGATGGTGGTGGTTGTGAGATGATAGGATGATGATGATGGTGGTGGTTGTAGGAATGATGATGATGGTGGTGGTTGTGATGTGGTGGTGGTTGTAGGAATGATGATGATGGTGGTGGTTGTAGGAATGATGATGATGGTGGTGGTTGTAGGAATGATGATGATGGTGGTGGTTGTAGGAATGATGATGATGGTGGTGGTTGTAGGAATGATGAAATGATGGTGGTGGTTGTAGGAATGATGATGATGGTGGTGGTGGTGGTTGTAGGAATGATGATGATGGTGGTGGTTGTAGGAATGATGATGATGGTGGTGGTTGTAGGAATGATGATGATGGTGGTGGTTGTAGGAATGATGATGGGTGGTGGTGGTGTTGTAGGAATGATGATGATGGTGGTGGTTGTAGGATGATTGATGGGTGGTGGTTGTAGGAATGATGATGATGGTGGTGGTGGTTGTATGAATGAATGATGATGATGGTGGTGGTTGTAAGGAATGATGATGATGGTGGTGGTGGTTGTAGGAATGATGATGATGGTGGTGGTTGTAGGAATGATGATGATGGTGGTGGTTGTAGGAAATGATGATGATGGTGGTGGTTGTAGGAATGATGATGATGGTGGTGGTTGTAGGAATGATGATGATGGTGGTGGTTGTAGGAATGATGATGATGGTGGTGGTGTTGTAGGAATGATGATGATGGTGGTGGTTGTAGGAATGATGATGATGGTGGTGGTTGTAGGAATGATGATGATGGTGGTGGTTGTAGGAATGATGATGATGGTGGTGGTTGTAGGAATGATGATGATGGTGGTGGTTGTAGGAATGATGATGATGGTGGTGGTTGTAGGAGATGATGATGATGGTGGTGGTTGTAGGAATGATGATGATGATGTGGTGGTGGTTGTAGGAATGATGATGATGGTGGTGGTTGTAGGAATGATGATGATGGTGGTGGTTGTAGGAATGATGATGATGGTGGTGGTTGTAGGAATGATGATGATGGTGGTGGTTGTAGGAATGATGAATGATGGTGGTGGTTGTAGGAATGATGATGATGGTGGTGGTTGTAGGAATGATGATGATGGTGGTGGTTGTAGGAATGATGATGATGGTGTGGTTGTAGGAATGATGATGATGGTGGTGGTTGTAGGAATGATGATGATGGTGGTGGTTGTAGGAATGATGATGATGGTGGGTGGTTGTAGGAATGATGATGATGGTGGTGGTTGTAGGAATGATGATGATGGTGGTGGTTGTAGGAATGATGATGATGGTGGTGGTTGTAGGAATGATGATGATGGTGGTGGTGGTTGTAGGAATGATGATGATGGTGGTGGTTGTAGGAATGATGATGATGGTGGTGGTTGTAGGAATGATGATGATGGTGGTGGTGGTGGTTGTAGGAATGATGATGATGGTGGTGGTTGTAGGAATGATGATGATGGTGGTGGTTGTAGGAATGATGATGATGGTGGTGGTTGTAGGAATGATGATGATGGTGGGTGGTTGTAGGAATGATGATGATGGTGGTGGTTGTAGGAATGATGATGATGGTGGTGGTTGTAGGAATGATGATGATGTGATGATGGTGGTGGTTGTAGGAATGATGATGATGGTGGTGGTTGTAGGAATGATGATGATGGTGGTGGTTGTAGGAATGATGATGATGGTGGTGGTTGTAGGAATGATGATGATGGTGGTGGTTGTAGGAATGATGATGATGGTGGTGGTTGTAGGAATGATGATGATGGTGGTGGTTGTATGATGATGATGATGGTGGTGGTTGTAGGAATGATGATGATGGTGGTGGTTGTAGGAATGATGATGATGGTGGTGGTTGTAGGAATGATGATGATGGTGGTGGTTGTAGGAATGATGATGATGGTGGTGGTGGTGGTTGTAGGAATGATGATGATGGTGGTGGTTGTAGGAATGATGATGATGGTGGTGGTTGTAGGAATGATGATGATGGTGGTGGTTGTAGGAATGATGATGATGGTGGTGGTTGTAGGAATGATGATGATGGTGGTGGTTGTAGGAATGATGATGATGGTGGTGGTTGTAGGAATGATGATGATGGTGGTGGTTGTAGGAATGATGATGATGGTGGGTGGTTGTAGGAATGATGATGATGGTGGTGGTTGTAGGAATGATGATGATGGTGGTGGTTGTAGGAATGATGATGATGGATGGTGGTTGTAGGAATGATGATGATGGTGGTGGTTGTAGGATGATGATGATGATGGTGGTGGTGGTTGTAGGAATGATGATGATGGTGGTGGTTGTAGGAATGATGATGATGGTGGTGGTTGTAGGAATGATGATGATGGTGGTGGTTGTAGGAATGATGATGAATGGTGGTGGTTGTAGGATGATGATGATGATGGTGGTGGTTGTAGGAATGATGATGATGGTGGTGGTTGTAGGAATGATGATGATGGTGGTGGTTGTAGGAATGATGATGATGGTGGTGGTTGTAGGAATGATGATGATGGTGGTGGTTGTAGGAATGATGATGATGGTGGTGGTTGTAGGAATGATGATGATGGTGGTGGTTGTAGGAATGATGATGATGGTGGTGGTTGTAGGAATGATGATGATGGTGGTGGTTGTAGGAATGATGATGATGGTGGTGGTGGTTGTAGGATGATGATGATGATGGTGGTGGTTGTAGAATGATGATGATGGTGGTGGTTGTAGGAATGATGATGATGGTGGTGGTTGTAGGAATGATGATGATGGTGGTGGTTGTAGGAATGATGATGATGGTGGTGGTTGTAGGAATGATGATGATGGTGGTGGTTGTAGGAATGATGATGATGGTGGTGGTTGTAGGAATGATGATGATGGTGGTGGTTGTAGGAATGATGATGATGGTGGTGGTTGTAGGAATGATGATGATGGTGGTGGTTGTAGGAATGATGATGATGGTGGTGGTTGTAGGAATGATGATGATGGTGGTGGTTGTAGGAATGATGATGATGGTGGTGGTTGTAGGAATGATGATGATGGTGGTGGTTGTAGGAATGATGATGATGGTGGTGGTTGTAGGAATGATGATGATGGTGGTGGTTGTAGGAATGATGATGATGGTGGTGGTTGTAGGAATGATGATGATGGTGGTGGTTGTAGGAATGATGATGATGGTGGTGGTTGTAGGAATGATGATGATGGTGGTGGTTGTAGGAATGATGATGATGGTGGTGGTTGTAGGAATGATGATGATGGTGGTGGTTGTAGGAATGATGATGATGGTGGTGGTTGTAGGATGATGATGATGATGATGGTGGTGGTTGTAGGAATGATGATGATGGTGGTGGTTGTAGGAATGATGATGATGGTGGTGGTTGTAGGAATGATGATGATGGTGGTGGTTGTAGGAATGATGATGATGGTGGTGGTTGTAGGAATGATGATGATGGTGGTGGTTGTAGGAATGATGATGATGGTGGTGGTTGTAGGAATGATGATGATGGTGGTGGTTGTAGGAATGATGATGATGGTGGTGGTTGTAGGAATGATGATGATGGTGGTGGTTGTAGGAATGATGATGATGGTGGTGGTTGTAGGAATGATGATGATGGTGGTGGTTGTAGGAATGATGATGATGGTGGTGGTTGTAGGAATGATGATGATGGTGGTGGTTGTAGGAATGATGATGATGGTGGTGGTTGTAGGAATGATGATGATGGTGGTGGTTGTAGGAATGATGATGATGGTGGTGGTTGTGAATGATGATGATGGTGGTGGTTGTAGGAATGATGATGATGGTGGTGGTTGTAGGAATGATGATGATGGTGGTGGTTGTAGAATGATGATGATGGTGGTGGTTGTAATGATGATGATGGTGGTGGTTGTAGGAATGATGATGATGGTGGTGGTTGTAGGAATGATGATGATGGTGGTGGTTGTAGGAATGATGATGATGGTGGTGGTTGTAGGAATGATGATGATGGTGGTGGTTGTGGAATGATGATGATGGTGGTGGTTGTAGGAATGATGATGATGGTGGTGGTTGTAGGAATGATGATGATGGTGGTGGTTGTAGGAATGATGATGATGGTGGTGGTTGTAGGAATGATGATGATGGTGGTGGTTGTAGGAATGATGATGATGGTGGTGGTTGTAGGAATGATGATGATGGTGGTGGTTGTAGGAATGATGATGATGGTGGTGGGTAGGAATGATGATGATGGTGGTGGTTGTAGGAATGATGATGATGGTGGTGGTTGTAGGAATGATGATGATGGTGGTGGTTGTAGGAATGATGATGATGGTGGTGGTGGTTGTAGAATGATGATGATGGTGGTGGTTGTAGGAATGATGATGATGGTGGTGGTTGTAGGAATGATGATGATGGTGGTGGTTGTAGGAATGATGATGATGGTGGTGGTTGTAGGAATGATGATGATGGTGGTGGTTGTAGGAATGATGATGATGGTGGTGGTTTGTGAATGATGATGATGGTGGTGGTGGTTGTAGGAATGATGATGATGGTGGTGGTTGTAGGAATGATGATGATGGTGGTGGTTGTAGGATGATGATGATGATGGTGGTGGTTGTAGGAATGATGATGATGGTGGTGGTTGTAGGAATGATGATGATGGTGGTGGTTGTAGGATGATGATGATGATGGTGGTGGTTGTAGGAATGATGATGATGTGTGGTGGTTGTGATGATGATGATGGTGGTGGTGGTTGTGGAATGATGATGATGGTGGTGGTTGTAGGAATGATGATGATGGTGGTGGTTGTAGGAATGATGATGATGGTGGTGGTTGTAGGAATGATGATGATGGTGGTGGTTGTAGGAATGATGATGATGGTGGTGGTTGTAGGAATGATGATGATGGTGGTGGTTGTAGGAATGATGATGATGGTGGTGGTTGTAGGAATGATGATGATGGTGGTGGTTGTGGAATGATGATGATGGTGGTGGTTGTAGGAATGATGATGATGGTGGTGGTTGTAGGAATGATGATGATGGTGGTGGTGGTTGTAGGAATGATGATGATGGTGGTGGTTGTAGGAATGATGATGATGGTGGTGGTTGTAGGAATGATGATGATGGTGGTGGTTGTAGGATTGATGATGATGGTGGTGGTTGTAGGAATGATGATGATGGTGGTGGTTGTAGGAATGATGATGATGGTGGTGGTTGTAGGAATGATGATGATGGTGGTGGTTGTAGGAATGATGATGATGGTGGTGGTTGTAGGAATGATGATGATGGTGGTGGTTGTAGGAATGATGATGATGATGGTGGTGGTTGTAGGAATGATGATGATGGTGGTGGTTGTAGGAATGATGATGATGGTGGTGGTTGTAGGAATGATGATGATGGTGGTGGTTGTAGGAATGATGATGATGATGGTGGTGGTGGTTGTAGGAATGATGATGATGGTGGTGGTTGTAGGAATGATGATGATGGTGGTGGTGGTGGTTGTAGGAATGATGATGATGGTGGTGGTTGTAGGAATGATGATGATGGTGGTGGTTGTAGGAATGATGATGATGGTGGTGGTTTGTAGAATGATGATGATGGTGGTGGTTGTAGGAATGATGATGATGGTGGTGGTTGTAGGAATGATGATGATGGTGGTGGTTGTAGGAATGATGATGATGGTGGTGGTTGTAGGAATGATGATGATGGTGGTGGTTGTAGGAATGATGATGATGGTGGTGGTTGTAGGAATGATGATGATGGTGGTGGTTGTAGGAATGATGATGATGGTGGTAGGTTGTAGGATGATGATGATGATGGTGGGTGGTTGTAGGAATGATGATGATGGTGGTGGTTGTAGGAATGATGATGATGGTGGTGGTTGTAGGAATGATGATGATGGTGGTGGTTGTAGGAATGATGATGATGGTGGTGGTTGTAGGAATGATGATGATGGTGGTGGTTGTAGGAATGATGATGATGGTGGTGGTTGTAGGAATGATGATGATGGTGGTGGTTGTAGGAATGATGATGATGGTGGTGGTTGTAGGAATGATGATGATGGTGGTGGTTGTAGGAATGATGATGATGGTGGTGGTTGTAGGAATGATGAATGATGGTGGTGGTTGTATGGAATGATGATGATGGTGGTGGTTGTAGGAATGATGATGATGGTGGTGGTTGTAGGAATGATGATGATGGTGGTGGTGGTTGTAGGAATGATGATGATGGTGGTGGTTGTAGGAATGATGATGATGGTGGTGGTTGTAGGATGATGATGATGATGGTGGTGGTTGTAGGAATGATGATGATGGTGGTGGTTGTAGGAATGATGATGATGGTGGTGGTTGTAGGAATGATGATGATGGTGGTGGTTGTAGGAATGATGATGATGGTGGTGGTTGTAGGAATGATGATGATGGTGGTGGTTGTAGGAATGATGATGATGGTGGTGGTTGTAGGAATGATGATGATGGTGGTGGTTGTAGGAATGATGATGATGGTGGTGGTTGTAGGAATGATGATGATGGTGGTGGTTGTAGGAATGATGATGATGGTGGTGGTTGTAGGAATGATGATGATGGTGGTGGTTGTAGGAATGATGATGATGGTGGTGGTGGTTGTAGGAATGATGATGATGGTGGTGGTTGTAGGAATGATGATGATGGTGGTGGTTGTAGGAATGATGATGATGGTGGTGGTTGTAGGAATGATGATGATGGTGGTGGTTGTAGAATGATGATGATGGTGGTGGTTGTAGGAATGATGATGATGGTGGTGGTTGTAGGAATGATGATGATGGTGGTGGTTGGTAGGAATGATGATGATTGGTGGTGGTTGTAGGAATGATGATGATGGTGGTGGTTAGGTATGATGATGATGATGATGATGGTGGTGGTGGTTGTAGGAATGATGATGATGGTGGTGGGTTGTAGGAATGATGATGATGGTGGTGGTTGTAGGAATGATGATGATGGTGGTGGTTGTAGGAATGATGATGATGGTGGTGGTTGTAGGAATGATGATGATGGTGGTGGTTGTAGGAATGATGATGATGGTGGTGGTTGTAGGAATGATGATGATGGTGGTGGTTGTAGGAATGATGATGATGGTGGTGGTTGTAGGAATGATGATGATGGTGGTGGTTGTAGGAATGATGATGATGGTGGTGGTGGTGGTTGTAGGAATGATGATGATGGTGGTGGTTGTGGAATGATGATGATGATGGTGGTGGTTGTAGGATGATGATGATGATGATGATGGTGGTGGTTGTAGGAATGATGATGATGGTGGTGGTTGTAGGAATGATGATGATCGTGGTGGTGGTGGTTGTAGGAATGATGATGATGGTGGTGGTGGTGGTTGTAGGAATGATGATGATGGTGGTGGTGGTGGTTGTAGGAATGATGATGATGGTGGTGGTTGTAGGAATGATGATGATGGTGGTGGTGGTGTGGAAGGAATGATGATGATGGTGGTGGTTGTAGGAATGATGAATGATGGGTGGTGTTGTGGTTGTAGGAATGATGATGATGGTGGTGGTGTGTAGGAATTGATGATGATGGTGGTGGTTGTAGGAATGATGATGATGGTGGTGGTTGTAGGAATGATGATGATGATGGTGGTGGTTGTAGGAATGATGATGATGGTGGTGGGTTGTAGGAATGATGATGATGGTGGTGGTTGTAGGAATGATGATGATGGTGGTGGTTTGTAGGAATGATGATGATGGTGGTGGTTGTAGGAATGATGATGATGGTGGTGGTTGTAGGAATGATGATGATGGTGGTGGTTGTAGGAATGATGATGATGGTGGTGGTTGTAGGAATGATGATGATGGTGGTGGTTGTAGGAATGATGATGGATGGTGGTGGTTGTAGGAATGATGATGAGGTGGTGGTGGTTGTGGAATGATGATGATGGTGGTGGGTTGTAGGAATGATGATGATGGTGGTGGTTGTAGAATGATGATGATGGTGGTGGTGGTTGTAGGAATGATGATGATGGTGGTGGTTGTAGGATGATGATGATGAGGTGGTTGTAGGAATGATGATGATGGTGGTGGTTGTAGGAATGATGATGATGGTGGTGGTTGTAGGAATGATGATGATGGTGGTGGTTTGATGATGATGGTGGTGGTTGTAGGAATGATGATGATGGTGGTGGTTGTAGGAATGATGATGATGGTGGTGGTTGTAGGAATGATGATGAGTGGTGGTGGTTGTAGGAATGATGATGATGGTGGTGGTTGTAGGAATGATGATGATGGTGGTGGTTGTAGGAATGATGATGATGGTGGTGGTTGTAGGAATGATGATGATGGTGGTGGTTGTAGGAATGATGATGATGGTGGTGGTTGTAGGAATGATGATGATGGTGGTGGTTGTGGAATGATGATGATGGTGGTGGTGGTTGTAGGAATGATGATGATGGTGGTGGTTGTAGGAATGATGATGATGGTGGTGGTTGTAGGAATGATGATGATGGTGGTGGTTGTAGGAATGATGATGATGGTGGTGGTTGTAGGAATGATGATGATGGTGGTGGTTGTATGGAATGATGATGATGGTGGTGGTGGTGGTTGTAGGAATGATGATGATGGTGGTGGTTGTAGGAATGATGATGATGGTGGTGGTTGTAGGAATGATGATGATGGTGGTGTGTTTGTAGGAATGATGATGATGGTGGTGGTTGTAGGAATGATGATGATGGTGGTGGTTGTAGAATGATGATGATGGTGGTGGTTGTAGGAATGATGATGATGGTGGTGGTTGTAGAATGATGATGATGGTGGTGGTTGTAGGAATGATGATGATGGTGGTGGTGGTGGTTGTAGGAATGATGATGATGGTGGTGGTTGTAGGAATGATGATGATGGTGGTGGTTGTAGGAATGATGATGATGGTGGTGGTTGTAGGAATGATGATGATGGTGGTGGTTGTAGGAATGATGATGATGGTGGTGGTTGTAGGAATGATGATGATGGTGGTGGTTGTAGGAATGATGATGATGGTGGTGGTTGTAGGAATGATGATGATGGTGGTGGTTGTAGGAATGATGATGATGGTGGTGGTTTGTAGGAATGATGATGATGGTGGTGGTTGTAGGAATGATGATGATGGTGGTGGTTGTAGGAATGATGATGATGGTGGTGGTTGTAGGAATGATGATGATGGTGGTGGTGGTTGTAGGAATGATGATGATGGTGGTGGTTGTAGGAATGATGATGATGGTGGTGGTTGTAGGAATGATGATGATGGTGGTGGTTGTAGGAATGATGATGATGGTGGTGGTTGTAGGAATGATGATGATGGTGGTGGTTGTAGGAATGATGATGATGGTGGTGGTTGTAGGAATGATGATGATGGTGGTGGTTGTAGGAATGATGATGATGGTGGTGGTTGTAGGAATGATGATGATGGTGGTGGTTGTAGGAATGATGATGGTGGTGGTGGTTGTAGGAATGATGATGATGGTGGTGGTTGTAGGAATGATGATGATGGTGGTGGTTGTAGGAATGATGATGATGGTGGTGGTTGTAGGAATGATGATGGATGGTGGTGGTTGTAGGAATGATGATGATGGTGGTGGTTGTAGGAATGATGATGATGGTGGTGGTTGTAGGAATGATGATGATGGTGGTGGTTGTAGGAATGAATGATGATGATGGTGGTGGTTGTAGGAATGATGATGATGGTGGTGGTTGTAGGAATGATGATGATGGTGGTGGTAGTTGTAGGAATGATGATGATGGTGGTGGTTGTAGGAATGATGATGATGGTGGTGGTTGTAGGAATGATGATGATGGTGGTGGTGTTGTAGGATGATGATGATGGTGGTGGTTGTAGGAATGATGAGATGGTGGTGGTTGTAATGATAGGATGATGATGATGGTGGTGGTTGTAGGAATGATGATGATGGTGGTGGTTGTAGGAATGATGATGATTGGTGGTGGTTGTAGGAATGATGATGATGGGTGGTGGTTGTAGGAATGATGATGAATGATGATGGTGGTGGTTGTAGGAATGATGATGATGTGGTGGTTTAGGAATGATGATGGTGGTGGTTGTAGGAATGATGATGATGGGTGGTGGTGGTTGTAGGGAATGATGATGATGGTGGTGGTTTGTGGATGATGATGATGGTGGTGGTTGTGAATGATGATGATGGTGGTGGTTGTAGGAATGATGATGATGGTGGTGGTTGTAGGAATGATGATGATGGTGGTGGTTGTAGGAATGATGATGATGGTGGTGGTTGTAGGTATGATGATGATGGTGGTGGTTGTGAATGATGATGATGGTGGTGGTGGTTGTAGGAATGATGATGATGTGGTGGTTGGTAGGATGATAGGATGATGATGATGGTGGTGGTTGTAGGAATGATGATGATGGTGGTGGTGGTGGTTGTAGGAATGATGATGATGGTGGTGGTTGTAGGAATGATGATGATGGTGGTGGTTGTAGGAATGATGATGATGGTGGTGGTTGTAGGAATGATGATGATGGTGGTGGTGTAGGAATGATGATGATGGTGGTGTTGTGGTTGTAGGATGATGATGATGGTGGTGGTGGTGGTGTAGAATGATGATGATGGTGGTGGTTGTAGAATGAATGATGATGATGGTGGTGGTGGTTGTGAATGATTGATGATGTGTGGTGGTTGTAGGAATGATGATGATGGTGGTGGTTGTAGGAATGATGATGATGGTGGTGGTGGTTGTAGGAATGATGATGATGGTGGTGGTTGTAGGAATGATGATGATGGTGGTGGTTGTAGGAATGATGATGATGGTGGTGGTTGTAGGAATGATGATGATGGTGGTGGTTGTAGGAATGATGATGATGGTGGTGGTTTGTAGGAATGATGATGATGGTGGTGGTGGTTGTAGGAATGATGATGATGGTGGTGGTTGTAGGAATGATGAATGATGGTGGTGGTTGTAGGAATGATGATGATGGTGGTGGTTGTAGGAATGATGATGATGGTGATGGTGGTGGTTGTAGGAATGATGATGATGGTGGTGGTTGTAGGAATGATGATGATGGTGGTGGTTGTAGGAATGATGATGATGGTGGTGGTTGTAGGAATGATGATGATGGTGGTGGTTGTAGGATGATGATGATGGTGGTGGTTGTAGGAATGATGATGATGGTGGTGGTTGTAGGAATGATGATGATGGTGGTGGTTGTATGATGATGATGGTGGTGGTTGTAGGAATGATGATGATGGTGGTGGTTGTAGGATGATGATGATGGTGGTGGTTGTAGGAATGATGATGATGGTGGTGGTTGTAGGAATGATGATGATGGGGTGGTTTGTAGGAATGATGATGATGGTGGTGGTTGTAGGAATGATGATGGTGGTGGTGGTTGTAGGAATGATGATGATGGTGGTGGTTGTAGGGATGATGATGGTGGTGGTTGTAGGAATGATGATGATGGTGGTGGTTGTGGAATGATGATGATGGTGGTGGTTGTAGGAATGATGCATGATGATGATGGTGGTGGTTGTAGGAATGATGATGATGGTGGTGGTTGTAGGAATGATGATGGTGGTGGTGGTTGTAGGAATGATGATGATGGTGGTGGTGGTTGTAGGAATGATGATGATGGTGGTGGTTGTAGGAATGATGATGATGGTGGTGGTTGTCGGAATGATTATGATGGTGGTGGTTGTAGGAATGATGATGATGGTGGTGGTTGTAGGAATGATGATGATGGTGGTGGTTTAGGAATGATGATGATGGTGGTGGTTGTAGGATGATGATGATGGTGGTGGTTGTAGGAATGATGATGATGGTGGTGGTTGTAGGAATGATGATGATAGGTGGTGGTTGCGAGAATGATGATGATGATGGTGGTGGTTGTAGGAATGATGATGATGGGTGGTGGTTGTAGGATGATGATATGATGGTGGTGGTGTAATGAATGAATGATGATGGTGGTGGTTGTAGGAATGATGATGATGGTGGTGGTTTGTATTGATGATGATGGTGGTGGTTGTAGGATGATGATGATGATGATGATGGTGGTGGTGGCGGTTTAGGAGATGATGATGGTGGTGGTGGTTGTATGGAATGATGAATGTGGCGGTGTATGTGATGATGGTGGTGGTTTGAGAATGAATGATGATGGTGGTGGTTGAGGAATGATGATGATGGTGGTGGGTGGTTGTATGAATGATGATTGATGGTGGTGGTTGTAGGAATGATGATGATGGTGGTGGTGGTTGTAATTGATGAGTGGTGGTGGTTGGGAATGATGATGAGGTGGTGGTTGTAGGAAATGATGATGGTGGTGGTGGTTGTATGATGATGATGGTGGTGGTTGTAGGAATGATGATGTGGTGGTGTATGTAGAAATGATGATGGGTCGTGGTGGTGGTGTGAATTGATGATGGTGGTGGTTGTGAATGATGTTAGATGATGAAATGATGAGTGGTGGTGGTGGTTGTAGAATGACTATGGATGGTGGTGGTGGTGGTTGTTGGATGGTGGTGGTTGTAGGAATGAATGATGATGGGGTGGTTGTGTAGGAAATGATGGTGGTGGTGGTGTGGTGGTGGTGTGTTGTAGGTGATGATGGATGATGGGTGGATGGTGGTGGTTGTAGGAATGATGATGAGGTGGTGGTGTTATATGACTGGTGGTGGTTGTAGAATGATGGTGGTGGTTGTAAGGAACTGGCAATGAGGTGGTGGTGGTTGTAATGATGATGAGTGGTTGGTTGGTGATGATGGTGGAGGTGGTGTAGGCAATTGATGATACATGGTGGGTGGTTGCTAAGGTGATGATGATGGTGGGTTGTTGTAGGAAATGATGATGATGGTGGGTTGATAGAATGATGATGATGGTGGTGGTTGTAGGATTTTGAATGATGATGGTGGTGGTTGTGGTTGATGGTGGTGGTGGTGGTGGGGTGGTGGGATGATGATGTGGTAGGAGATGATTGATGTTGGTGGTGTAGGAATATGGTTGTAGGGAATGAGGTGATGATGGTGGTGGTGTGTAGGAATTGGATGACTTGGTGAGGTGGATGATGATGATGGTGGGTGGTGGTTGTAGGAATAGATGGTGATTGAGATGGTGGTTGGTTGTAGTGATGATGGGTTGGTGGTAGATTTGATGATGGTGGCGGTGGTGGTGGTGGCATGGTTTGATGATGATGGTGGTGGTGATGAGTGTTATAATGATCGTGGGTTGTGTGTAAGGAATGATGATGATTGTGGTGGTGTGGTTGTAGGAAATGACTGATGATGGTGAGGCTCGGTTGTAAATGATTATGAATGGTGGTGGTTGTAGGAATGATGATGAGGTTGGTGTGGTGTGTGAAGATCGATGGTGTGGTGGTAATGGTAGGAATGATGTTGGCGTCGGTGTGTGGTGGTGCTGGTGGTTTGTAGGAATGATGAGGCTGGTGGTGCTTGTAGCTATAATGATGATGGTGTTGTGTGTGTGGATGGTGTGGTTGGCTGGTGGTGGGTGGTGGTGGTCGGTGGTGGTAGTTGGTGGGTGGTTGTAGGAATGATGGTGATGGTGGTGGTGGAATGGAATGATTGAATGAAGGTGGGTTGTAGGAATGATGATGATGGGTGGTGGTTGTCGGAATGATATGATGGTGGTGGTTGTAGGAATGATGATGGGTGGTGGTTGTAGGATATGATATGATGATGTGGTGGTGGTTGTAGGACATGATGCATGTGGTGGTGGTTGTAGAAATGATGATGAATGTGGGTGGGTTGTAGGAATGATGATGATGGTGGTGGTTGTTAGGAATGATGTGATGGTGTGGTTGTAGGAATGATGATGATGGTGGTGGTTGTAGGAAGATGATGATGGTGGTGGTTTGTAGGAATGATGATGATGGTGGTGGTTGTAGAATGATGATGATGGTGGTGGTTGTAGTAATGAATGATGATCGGTGCGTGGTTGTAGGAATGCTGGATGATGATGGTGGTGTGTGGTCTGTAGGAATGATTGGAACGATGGTGGTGGTTGTAAGAATGATGAATGGATGGTGGTGGTTTGTGGAATGATGCTGATGGGTGGGTGGTTGTCGGAATGATGATGATGGTGGTGGGTTGTAGGAAATGATGATGCATGTGGTGGTTTGTACGAATGAATGATGATGGTGGTGGGTGGTGGTTGTGGAAAATGATGATGAGGTGGTGGTGGGTGGTTGCTAACGAATGTGGAATGACGGGTGGTGCGTGTGAGAATGATGATGATGGTGGTGGGTTGAGGAATGAGATGATGGCTGGTGGTTTGTAGGAATGATGATTGATGGTGGTCGGTTGTAGGATATGATGACTGATGGTGGTGGTTGTGAGAATGATGATGATGTGTGGTTGTAGGATGATGATGATGGTGGTGGTTGTAGGAATGATGAAGGTGGTGGTGGTGGTTGTAGGAATGATGATGCTGGTGGTGGTTGTAGGAGATGATGGTGATGGTGGTGGTGATGGAATGATGATGATGGTGGTGGTTGTAAGGAATGATGATGATGCGTGGGTCGGTTGTAGGAATGATGATGAATGGTGGTGGTGTCGGAATGATGATGATGGTGGTGGGGTTGTAGGAATGATGATGATGGTGGTGGTTTGTAGGATTGATGATGATGGGTGGTGGTGCGTGGTTGTATAATGATGATGATGTGTGGTGGATGGTGGTTGAGGAATGATGATGATGGTGGTGGTTCGTAAGGATGATGACTCGATGGTGGTGGTTGTAGGAACTGCATGATGATGGTGGTGGTTGTAGGAATGATGATGATGGTTGGTGGTTGTAAGGAATGTGATGATGGTGGGGGGGGGGGTGGTTGTAGGAATGATGATGATGGTGGTGTTGTCGGAATGATGATGATGGTGGTGGTTGTTAGGAATCGATGAGGTGGTGGTGGTGTGTGTAGGAATGATAATGAATGCATGGTGGTGGTTGTAAGGAATGATGGTGACTCGGTGGTGGTGGATGGATGGCATGAGGATGGTGGTGGTTGTCGGAATGATGATGATGGTGGTGTTGTAGGAATGATGATGATGGTGGTCGGTTTGTCGGAATGTGATGATGGTGGTCGGTGTGTGGAAATCGATGCTGACGGTGGTGGTTTGTGAAGGAATTGAATATGATTCGTGGTGGTGGTGGTTGTAGGAATGATGATGATGGTGGTGGTTGTAGGAATGATGATGATGGTGGTGGTTGTCGGAAATGATTATGATGTGGTGCGTTCGCTAGGACATGATGATAGATGGCTGAGGCTCGGATTGTAGGTACATCGATGATCGAAATGGTGGTGGTGAGTGGTTGTAGGCTAATGATGGAGATGTCGGTGGTTTGTAGCGAATGGATGCATCTCGATGGGTGCAGTGGTCTGTGGAATGATGCATAGATGGTGGTGGTTGTAGGAATGGATGATGTGGTGGTGGTTGTAGGAATGATGATGATGGGGTGGTGGTTGTAGGAATGATATGATCGGTGGTGGTTTAGGATATGGATCGCCACTGATGGTGGTGGTTGTGGAATGATGAATGTCCGGTGGTGGTGGTGGTTTGTAGGAATGATGAATTATGGTGGTGGTTGTAAGGAATGATGATGATGGTGGTCGGGTTGTAGGAATGATGTGATCCT
>JAJSRW010000381.1:0-36924 GCA_022414725.1 Microglena sp. YARC | reverse complement strand
CTGACAATGTAACCTAAAGCTACTGGCAATGTAACCTTAAGCTATGCATGTCTCAAACAGATCTATTTAGTGTAAAGTCCTTTACCGAGCCATAACTCTCTGGGGTTCACATCAGCTTCAAGTCACACAATGCAGTCTCGCCTAAGATCCTAATCTGCAACTGTAACATAAAACAAGCCTATTTGTCAGTGGTCAAAGTTCGTTTAGACGAGCCATAACTCTGTCACATTAGCTTCAAAGTCACGCAATGCAGTTGCCATAAAGAGCTACTGCAGTGTTAAGCGCTAAAACAGTATTATATCTTCACGTAGTAAAGTCTTTATCATGCGCCGTAAGCATAACTGCTGTTCACGATACTTCCAAGTCTCTGTCAAAAGTCAATGCATTGCCCTAAAAGCTACTGCATGTTACAAGGTAAAAAAGCCTATTTTAGTGTCAAAGTCCTTTACCCGAGCCATAACTCTGGATTCTACATTCGCTTCAAATAGTCACAATAGAAGTTCGCCTAAAAGCTACTTGCATGTAACATTAAAACAGCTATTTTGCTGTCTAAGTCTTTACCCGAGCCATAACTCACTGTTCCATTCAAAGCTTCAAAAGTCAGCAATGGGTTGACCTCAAGCTACTGCATGTAACCTAAACAGCTAGTTTATAGTCTGGGTCAACTAGCTCCTTATTACCGAGGAGCCATAATCTGTTCAAAAAGCACACATGAAGCTCGTCTAGAAGCTACTGGTATGGTAACCTTAAACCAGCTCCTTTTTAGTGTATGGGCTCTTGTTTTCCCAGCCATAACTCTAGACTCTCCACATTCACTATCAAATAGTCAGATACCCATAAGTTGCCGGTATAGATAGTAACATATCTGAATGTAGACATAAGCAGCTCGTGATTTACTAGCTGTAAAAGTCTTTACCCATCGAGTCCAGTTAACATAATTCTACATTCAGCTTCAAAAGCACAATGCAGTTGCCCTAAAATCTTATGCGATGTAACGCCTACAAGCTACTCGCATCGCTACCCTAAAAGCTACTTGCAATGTAACTAACGGGCATAAGCTGCATGTAAACTTAAGTGGCAAGCCGCCCTACTGCATGTAACCTAAAACAGTCATATTTAGTGTCAAAAGTCTTTTAACCACGAGCCATAACTCTGTTACATTCAGCTCCTTCAAAAGTCACAAGTGGCAGTTGGCCTTAAAAGCTACTGCATGGTAACCTAAAACAGCCTATTTTAGCTGATCAAGTGTTTTACCCGAGGCATAACTTCGCTTGGTTCACATTTGCTCAAGCGTTCAAAGGATCAAGGATGCAGCATTTTTTGGCCTAAAGTGTACTGTTTGTGTCATCTAATCTAACCTGTATAATGGTTTTTAGTGTCATAGTTTTTACGCCCGACCCATAACTCTGTTCACAGTTCAAGTCTTCAAGAGAAGTCACAATGCAGTTGCCTAAAGAGGCTGACTGCATGTGAACCTAAAACAGGGCCTATATTAGTGTGCAAGGTCTTTACCGAGCATAACTCTGTTCACATTCTAGCTTCAAAAGTCACAATGGGCCGGTTTGCCATAAAAGCTACTGCGCATGGTAACCTAAAACGAGCTATTTTAGTGTCAAAGTACGTTATACCCGCAGAGTCCATTAATCTGTTCAAAAAGCAACACATGAAAGCCTGTCTAGAAGCATTACTGTAATGTAACCTAAGCAGCCTATTTTAGTGGCTATGGGCTCGTTCCGCAGCCATAAAGTCTATTCACATTCTCAGCCTTTGCAAAAGTCACAACTACACGTTGCCTAAAAAGCTACTGCATGTAAATAAAACAGGCCTATTTCTCACGCTGTAAAGTCTTTACCCGAAGTCATCACTCTGATTCACATTCAGCTTCAAACATGCACAATGCAGTTGCCTAAAATCTACTGCATGTAACCTAAAGCTCTGCACGTAACCTAAAGCTAGACTGCATGTACCTAGCTACTGATGTAAACCTGAAGCTACTGCATGTAACCTAAAACAGTCTATTTTTAGTGTTCAAAGTCTTTACGCCGAGCCATAACTTGCTAGTTACATTCCAGCTTCAAAAGTCCAATGCAGTTGCCTAGATTACCTACGCATGTAACTAAAAACACGCCTAGATTTTAGAGGTGTCAAGTATTTACCCGGGATCATAACTCTGTTCACATTCAAGCTCAGAAGTTCAATGCAGTTGCCTAAAGCTATGCATGTAAGGCTAAACAGCTCATTTTAGTGTCAAAGCTTTACCGCAGCCATACTCTGTCACATTCGCTTCAAAAGTCACAATGCAGTTTGGCCTAAAAGCTACTGCATGTAACATAAAACAGGCCTATTTTTAGTCGTCAAAGTCTCTTTACCCGAGCATAACTCTGTTCCATTCAAGCTTCAAAAGTCACAATGCGTTGCCTAAAAGCGTAGCTGCATGGTACCACTAAACAGCTATTTTTAGTGTCAAAAGTCTTGTTACGCCGCGAGCCATATACTTATTTCAAAAAGCACACATGAAGCTGGTCTAAGAAGCTGACTTGTACTGTAACTTAAACAGCTATTTTAGTGTATGGGCCTTCCCTAGCCATAACTTAACTTCACATCTCAGCTTCAAAAGTCGCAATAACAGTTGCCTAATAAGCTACTGGGGCATGTAACATAACGCCTATTTTAGTGTAAAGTCTTTACCGGCGAGTTCATAACTCTATTCACATTGCAGCTTCAAAAGTCACAAATGCATTGCCTAAATCTAGCTGCCATGTAACCTAAAGCTCTGCATGTGAACTAAAGCTACTGCCATGTGAACCTACAGCTACTGCATGTAACCTTAACTACTGCATGTAACCTAGAAGAACACGCTAATTTTGTGTTCAAGTCTTACCCCGAGCATAAACTCTGTTTCACATTCAGCTTTTCAAATAGTCACAATGCAGTTTGCCTAAAAGCTACTGCTTCGCTACACCATGACAAGCCTATTTTTAGTGGTCAAAACGTTCTTTTACCCGTCTGAGTCCATTTAACTCTGTTACATTCAGGCTTCAAAAGTCACAATGGCTCGTGTTGCCTAAAAGCTACTGATGTACTATAAACAGGTCTATTTTAGTGTAAAAGTCTTTAACCCGAGCCATAACTCTGTTCACATTCAGCTTCAAAGTCAGCAATGCAGTTGTCTACAATGCTAGCTGCATGTAAGCATAAAACACGCGCTGATCTTTAAGTGATTCAAGGGTTCTTTACACACGAGCCATACTTCTGTCAATTCAGCTTTCAAAAGGTTCACAGATGGCGGCGGAAATTCGCGCTAAAAGCTCATATCGCATTGTAAGACCTACAAACAAGCCTATATTTAGTAGTCAAAGTCTTTACCAGTAGCCATAACTCTGTTCAAAAAGCACACATGAAGACTGTTCTAGAAGCTACTGTACTGTCCTTAATCAGCGCTGTTTTAGTGTATGGGCCGATTTAATGTCAATTCACACACCGTAGGCCATAAACTCTATCACGTTAGCTTCAAAAAGATCACAATGGCAGTTGCCTAAAAGCTAACTGCATGTAAAATCTAGATAAATCATACCCTATTTTAGTGTAAGTCTTACGCGAGTCATAATCTATTCACATCAGTTCAAAAGTCACAATGGCCGGTGCCTTAGTAATCTACTGCATGTAAGCTAAAGATACTGCAATGTAGCTAAACCTACTGCAATGTAACCTAAAGCTACTGCATGTAACCTAAGCTACTGGCATGTAACCTAAAAACAGTCTATTTTAGTGTCAAAGTCTTTTACCGAGCCACAACTCTGTTCACATTCAGCTTAAAAAGCACAATGAGTTGCTACAAACGCTACTGCATGTACACATAAAACAGCCATATTTTAGTGTCAAAGTCCTTTACCCGGCCAATAACTTGTTCACATTCAGCTTCAAAGTCACATGCAGTTTGCCTAAAAGCTTACTGCATGTAAATAATACAGCCTATTTTAGTGTGCAAAGTCTTTTACCCGAGCCAATAACTGCCTCTGTTTTACATATACACTTCAAAAGTCACAATGCAGTTGCCTAAAAGCTTCTGATGTATGACATAAAACAGTCTATTTTTTTATGTGTTCAATCTCGTGTCCTTTCCTCGTTGGTCGAAGCTCTGTTCACTATCGTCAGGCTTCAAAGTCACAGCGAGGCAGTTGCGCGTATAACTATACTCGCATGTAAACATAAAACAGCTATTGTGTAGTGTCAAGAGTCTTTTACTCCGAGGCCCATGATACTCTGTTCACTTATGTCAGCTCCTTCAAAGTCAAATGCGGTTGCCTAAACGCTCTCGCATGTAACCTAAAAAAGCCTATTTTAGTGTCAAAGTTTCTTTACCGAGGTCCATCACATCTTCCGTCTGTTCAAAGAAGTCACACATGAAGCTTGTCTAGAATGGCTACTGGTATGTAAACTTAAACAGCTATTTTGTTTTAGTGTATGGGAGCCTTTCCCAGCCATCAACTCTGGTATTTGCACATTCAGCTTCAAAAAGTCACAATACAGTTGCCTAAAAGCTACTGCATGTAACATAAACTAGCCTATTTTAGTGTAAGTTCTTTCCCGGTGGTCATAACTTATTCAACATTCAGCTTCAAAAAGTCACATGGCAGTTGCCTAAAATTCTACTGCATAGTAACCTAAAGCTACGCAATGAAACCTAAAGCTACTGCATGTAACCTAAAGCTACGTTGCATGTAAACTTAAGTACTGCAGTGTAACTAAAACAGTCATTTTAGTGTCAAAGTCTTTACGCCGACAGCCATATCTGTTTACATTCAGACTTAAAAGTCACGAATGTCGTTGCCTAAAGCTACTGCATGAACATAAAACAGCCTATTTTAGTGTCAAAGTATTTACCGCCGAGCCATACTCTGTTCAGCATTCAGCTTTCAAGTACAATCAGCAGTTCCTAAAAGCTACTAGCATGTTAATGGGCCTTCCCCACCATAACTCTATTTCACATTCCAGCCAAATCACAATGCAGTGCCTAAAACTACTGGATGTAACAAAACAGCCCATTTAGTGTAAAGTCTTTACCCGAGTCACTAACTCTATTACACCAGCTTCAAAGTCACAATGCAGTGCCTAAAATCTACTGCAGTGAACCTAAGCCTACTGCATATTAACCTAAAAGCTACTGCACTGTAACCTAAAAGCTTTACTGCATGTAACCTTAAGCTACCCTGCATGTAAACCTAAACAGTCTATTTTAGTGTCAAAGTTTCTACCCGAAAGCCAGCAACTGCTGTTCACATAACAGCTTCAAAAGTCACAATGCAGTTGGCCTAATAAGCTACTGCCATGTAAGCCTAAAACAGCCTATTTTAGGTCCAAAGTCCTTTCCGAGCCATAACTCGTTCAACATTTTACAAAAATCACAATTGCAGTTGCCTAAAAGCTACTGCCATGTAACCTAAAAAATTCTATTTTCGTGTCAATAGTCTTTCCGATGCCACTCTGTTCACATTCAGCTTCAAAGTCACAAATGCAGTTGCCTAAAAAGCTACTGCATGTAATAAAACAGCCTATTTAGTGTCAAAGGCTTTACCCGAGCATAAATCTGTTCACATCAGCTTCAAAAAGTCATCAATGCAGTTGCTCTAAAACTACTCATGTAAATAAAACAGCCTATTTTAGTGTCAAGTCTTTACCCAGCCATAACTCTGTTACCATCCAGGACTCTCAAAAGTCACAAGTGCGGTGCCTAAAAGCTACTGCATTAACCTAACAGCCTATTTAGTGTCAAGTCTTACCGAGCCATAACTCTGTTCAAAAAGCACACATGAAGCTGTCTTAGAAGCTAACTGTATGTAACCTTAAACAGCCTATTTTAGTGTATGGGCCGTTTCCCCAGCCATAACTCTATTCACATTCATGAAGCTTCAAAAGTCACAATGCAGGTTGCCTAAAAGCTACTGCATGTAACATTAAACAGCTTATTTTAAGTGTAAAGTCTGGTTACCCGGAGTCATAAACTCTATTCACAGTTCAGCTTCAAAAGTCACAATGCAGTTGCCTAAAATTCTACTGCATGTAACCTAAAGCTACTGCATGTAACCTAAGCTACTGCATGTAACGCTAAAGCTACTGCATGTAACCTTAAGCTACTGCATGTAACCTAAAACAGTCTCATTTTAGTGTCAAATTCTTTACCCGAGCACAACTCTGTTCACATTCAGCTTCAAAAGTCACAATGCAGTTGCCCTAAAGCTACTGCATGTAACCTAAAACAGCCTATTTTAGGTGTCAAAGTCTTTTACCCGAGCCATAACTCTGTTCACATTCAGCTTCAAAAGTCACAATGCAGTTGCCTAAAAGCTACTGCATGTAACATAAAACATTCTATTTTAGTGTCAAAGTCTTTACCCGAGCCATAACTCTGTTCAGCATTCAGCTTCAAAAGTCACAATGCAGTTGCCTAAAAAGCTACTGCATGTAACCATAAAACAGCCTATTTTAGTGCTCAAAGTCTTTACCCGAGCCATAACTTCTGTTCACATTCCAGCTTCAAAAGTCACAATGCAGTTGCCCTAAAAGCTACTGCATGTGTACATAAACAACAGCCTATTTTAGTGTCAAAGTCTTTACCCGAGCCATCAACTCTGTTCACATTCAGCTTCAAAAATCAACAATGCGGGTTGCCTAAAAGCTACTGCATGTAACCTAAACAGCCTATTTAGTGTCAAAGTCTTTTACCCCGAGCCATAATCTGTATTCAAAAAGCACCACCATGAAGCTGTCTAGAAGCTACTGTATGTAACCTTAAAAAGCCTATTTTAGTGTATGGGCTACTTTCCCCAGCCATAACTCTATTCACATTCAGCTTCAAAAGTCACAATACAGTCGCCTAAAAGCTACTGCATGTAACATAAACAGCCTATTTTAGTGTAAAGTCTTTTACGCCGTGTCATAACTCTATTCTCACATTCAGCTTCAAAAGTCACAATAGACAAGTTGCCTAAAATCTACTGCATGTAACCTAAAGCATACTGCAAGTGAAACCTAAAGCTACTGCATGTACCTAAAGCTACTGCATGTAACCTTAAGCTACTGCATGTAACCTAAAACAGTCTATTTTAGTTGTCCAAAGGTTTTACCCGAGCCAAACTGTTGTCACATCTACTTTCAAAAATCCCAATAGTTGCTAAAGGCTGTGCGCCTAGTAACCTTAAACCTATTTTAGTGTCTAACTTGTCACTACCGAGCCATAACTTTCACATTCAGTCTTCAAAAGTCACAATGCAGTTGCCTAAAAGCTACTGCATGTAGACACATAAACTCACAGCCTATATTTAGTGTCAAAGTCTTTACCCGAGCCATAACTCTGTTCAACACTAGACGTCATTCAGCTTCAAAAGTCACAATACAGTTGCCTAAAAGCTACTGCATGTAAACCTAAAACAGCCTATTTTAGTGTCAAAAGTCTTTACCCGAGCCATAACTCTGTTCAAATTCAGCTTCAAAAGTCACAATTGCAGTTATGCTAAAAAGCTACTGCATGTAACATAAAAACAGCCTATTTTCAGTGTCAAAGTCTTTACTCGAGCCATAACTCTGTTCACATTCAGCTTCAAAAGTCACAATGCGGTTGCTAAAAGCTACTGCATGTAACCTAAAAAACAAAGACCTAATTTTAGTGTCAAGAGTCTTATAACCGCGAGCCATAACTTCAAAAAAGCAACAATACCTGTCTAGAAGATGTTGTAAACCTTAAAACAGCCTATTTTCTACGCTCGTATGCCCTTTCCCAGCACACTCTATTAATTCAGCTCTTCAAAAGAATCACATAAAGTCCTAAAAGCTAGCTGTAACATAAACAGCCTATTTTAGTGTAGTCCCTTTACCCCGTAAGTCATAACTCTATACACTTACTAAAAGTCACTAATGCACACGTTGCGTAATTCCTGCATTTAACTAAGCTTACTGCATGAAACCTAAAGCCTGCAATTAACCTAAAGCTAGTGTAACCTTGCTACTGCATGTAACTAAAAGCAGTCTATTTTTTTTCAAGTCATTAGCCCGAGCCATACTCCTGTGTCACTCAGCTATCAAAAGTCACAGTTGCTAAAAGCAGCTGTAACAATAACACAGCCTATTTTAGCGTCAAGTATTTACCTCACATTAACTCTGTTCACATTCAGTTCAAAAAAAGTCACACTAGTTGCCTAAAAGCTACTGCATGTAACAATAAAACAGCCCTATTTTAGTGTAAAGTCGTTTACCTGGCGAGTCACTGCTGTTAATTCAGTTCAAAAGTCACAATTCAGTTTGCCTAAATTGCATGTAAGCTTGAAAACAGTCTATTGTTAGTGTCAAAGTACCCGAGACAACTCTGTTAACATTCAGTTACAGAAGTACAATGCGGATTGCTAAATCGTGCATATAACCTAAAACACTTTTAGTGCAATAAGTCTTTACCGAGCCATAACTCGTTCAAAAAGGCACACATTTGAGCTGTCTAGAGCTACTGTTGTAACCTTAAACAGGCCTATTTTAGTGTATGAGGTGCCTTTCCCCAGCTATAACTCTATTTGCACATTCACGACTTTCAAAGTCACAATTGCCAGTTCCTAAAAGCTACTGTGTAACATAACAGCTTTTTAGTGTAAAGTCTTTTACCCGAGTCCGTAACTTCTATTCACTATTCAAGCTTCAAAAGTCACAATGCAGTTGCGTAAAATATACTGCATGGTAACCTAAAGCTGACTCATGTAACCTAAAGCTGACTGGCATGTATTGAGAAGCTACTGCATGTACCTTAAGGCTACTGCATGTAACTAAAACAGTCTATTTTAAGTGTCAAAGTCTTTACCCGAGCCACAACCTGTTCAGCATTCCAGCGTTCAAAAGTCACAATGCAGTTGCCTAAAAGCTACTGCATGTAACCTAAACAGCCTATTTTAGTGTCAAAGTCTTTACGCCCCGAGCCATAACTCTGTTCACATTCAGCTTCAAAAGTCACAATGCAGTTGCCCTAAAAGCTACTGCCATGTAACCTAAAACAGTCGTATATTTAGTGTCAAAGTCTTTACCCGAGCCATAAACTCTGTTCACATTTCAGCTTCAAAAGTCACAATGCAGTTGCCTAAAAGCTACTGCATGTAACATAAAACAGCCTATTTTAGTGTTCAAAGTCTTTACCCGAGCATAACTCTGTTCACACTTCAGCTTCAAAAGTCACAATGCAGTTGCCTAAAAGCTAGCTGCATGTAACATAAAACAGCCTATTATTAGTGTCAAAGTCTTTACCCGAGCCATAACTCTGTTTCACATTCAGCTTCAAAAGTCACCAATGCGGTTGCCTAAAAGCTACTGCATGTAACCTAAACAGCCTATTTTAGTGTCAAAAGTTTACCCGAGCCATAACTCTGTTTCAAAAGCACAGTAATGAAGCTGTCTAGAAGCTACTCGTATGTAACTTAAACAGCCTATTTTTAGTGTATGGGCCTTTCCCCAGCCATAACTCTATTCACATTCAGCTTCAAAAGTCACAATAACAGTTGCCTAAAAGCTACTGCATGTCAACATAAAAACAGCCTATTTTAAGTGTAAAGTCTTGTTACCCGAGTCATAACTCTATTCACATTCAAGCCTTCAAAAGTCATCAATGCAGTTGCCTAAAACTACTGCATGTAACCTAAAGCTACTCGCATGTAATAAGCTACTGATGTAACCTAAAGCTACTGCATGTAAGCCTAAAGCTACTGCATGCATGTACTTAAGCTATCTGCATGTAACCTAAAACAGTCTATTTTAGTGTCAAAGTCTTTAACCCGAGCCATAACTCTGTTCACATTCAGCTTCAAAAGTCACAATGCAGTTGCCTTAAGAAGCTACTGCATGTAACCTAAAACAGCCTATTTAGGTGTCAGAAGTCTTTACCCGACGCCATACTCTGTTCACATTCAGCTTCAAAAGTCACAATGGCAGTTTGCCTAAAAGCTACTGCATGTAACCTAAAACAGTCGTTTATTTAGTGTAAAGTCTTTCCCGAGCCATAACTCTGTTCACATTCAGCTTCAAAAGTCACAATGCAGTTGCCTAAAAAGCTACTGCATGTAACATAAAACAGCCTATATTTTAGTGTCAAAGTCTTTACTTGCGAGCCATAACTCTGTTCACATTCAGCTTCAAAAGTCACAATGCGTTTGCCTAAAAGCTACTGCATGTAACCTAAAACAGCCTATTTTTAGTGTCAAAGTCTTTTAAGCCGAGCCATTAACTCTGTTCAAAAAGCACACATGAATCTGTCTAGTAGAAGCTACTGTATTAACCTTAAATCAGCTATTTTAGTGTAATGGGCCTTTCCCCAGCCATAACTCTATTCACATTCAGCTTCAAAAAGTCACAATACAGTTGCCTAAAAGCTACTGCATGTAACATAAAACAGCCTATTTTAGTGTTAAAGTCTTTACCGTGTCATAACTCTATTCACATTTCAGCTTCAAAAGTCACAATGCAGTTGCCTAAAATCTCAAAACTGCATGTAACCTAAGCTAATGCATGTAACCTAAAGCTACTGCATGTAACTAAAGCTACTGCATGTAACCTTAAGCTACTGCAAGTAACCTAGAAAACAGTCTATTTTAGTGTCAAAGTCTTTACCGAGCCAATAACTCTGTTCACATTCAGCTTCAAAGTCACAATGCAGTTGCCTAAAAGCTACTGCATGTAACCTAAAACAGCAGCCTAGTTTTAGTGTGTCAAAGTATTTACCCGAGCCATCACTCTGTTCACATTCAGCTTCAAGTCACAATACAGTTGCCTAAAGCTACTGCATGTAACCCTAAAAACAGCCTATTTTAGTGTCAAAGTCTTTACCCGAGCATAACTCTGTTCAAAAAGCACACATGAAGCTGTCTAGAAGCTACTGTATGCTAACCTAAAACAGCCTATTTTAGTGTATGGGCCTTTACCCCGAGCCATACCTCTATTCACATTCAGCTTCAAAAGTCACAATGCAGTTGCCTAAAAGCTACTGGCATGTAACATAAACAGCCTATTTAGTGTAAAGTATTTACCCGTGTCATAACTCTATTCACATTCAGCTTCAAAAGTCACAATGCAGTTGCCTAAAATCTATACTGCATGTACCTAAAGCTACTGCATGTAACCTAAACTACTGCATGTAACCTAAAGCTACCTCGCATGTAACCTTAAGCTACTTGCATGTAACTAAAACAGTCTATTTTAGTGTCAAAGTCTTTACCCGAGCCATAAACTCTGTTCACATTCAGCTTCAAAAGTCACAATGCAGTTGTCCTAAAAGCTACTGCACGTAACCTAAAACAGCCTATTTTAGTGTCAAAGTATTACCCGAGCCATAACTCTGTTTCACATTCAGCTTCAAAAGTCACAATACAGTTGCCTAAAAGCTACTGCATGTAACTAAAACGCCTATTTTATGTGTCAAAGTCTTTACCCGAGCCCATAACTCTCTGTTCACATTCAGCTTCAAAAGTCACAATGCAGTTGCCTAAAAGCTACTGCAATGTAACATAAAACAGCACTCTTTTAGTGTCAAAGTCTTTACCCGAGCCATAACTCTGTTCACATTCAGCTTCAAAAGTCACAATGCGGTTGCCTAAAAGCTACTGCATGTAACCTAAAACAGCCTATTTTAGTGTCAAAGTCTTTACCCGAGCCATAACTCTGTTCACATTCAGCTTCAAAAGTCACCAATGCGGTTGCCTAAAAGCTACTGCATGTAACATAAAACAGCCTATTTTAGTGTCAAAGTATTTACCCGAGCCATAACTCTGTTCAAAAAGCACACATGAAGCTGTCTAGAAGCTACTGTATGTAACCTTAAACAGCCTATTTTAGTGTATGGGCCTTTCCCCAGCCATAACTCTATTCACATTCAGCTTCAAAAGTCACAATACAGTTGCCTAAAAGCTACTGCATGTAACATAAACAGCCTATTTTAGTGTAAAGTCTTTACCCGTGTCATAACTCTATTCACATTCAGCTTCAAAAGTCACAATGCAGTTGCCTAAAATCTACTGCATGTAACCTAAAGCTACTGCATGAAACCTAAAGCTACTGCATGTAACCTAAAGCTACTGCATGTAACCTTAAGCTACTGCATGTAACCTAAAACAGTCTATTTTAGTGTCAAAGTCTTTACCCGAGCCATAACTCTGTTCACATTCAGCTTCAAAAGTCACAATGCAGTTGCCTAAAAGCTACTGCATGTAACATAAAACAGCCTATTTTAGTGTCAAAGTATTTACCCGAGCCATAACTCTGTTCACATTCAGCTTCAAAAGTCACAATACAGTTGCCTAAAAGCTACTGCATGTAACCTAAAACAGCCTATTTTAGTGTCAAAGTCTTTACCCGAGCCATAACTCTGTTCACATTCAGCTTCAAAAGTCACAATGCAGTTGCCTAAAAGCTACTGCATGTAACATAAAACAGCCTATTTTAGTGTCAAAGTCTTTACCCGAGCCATAACTCTGTTCACATTCAGCTTCAAAAGTCATAATGCGGTTGCCTAAAAGCTACTGCATGTAACCTAAAACAGCCTATTTTAGTGTCAAAGTCTTTACCCGAGCCATAACTCTGTTCAAAAAGCACACATGAAGCTGTCTAGAAGCTACTGTATGTAACCTTAAACAGCCTATTTTAGTGTATGGGCCTTTCCCCAGCCATAACTCTATTCACATTCAGCTTCAAAAGTCACAATGCAGTTGCCTAAAAGCTACTGCATGTAACATAAACAGCCTATTTTAGTGTAAAGTCTTTACCCGAGTCATAACTCTATTCACATTCAGCTTCAAAAGTCACAATGCAGTTGCCTAAAATCTACTGCATGTAACCTAAAGCTACTGCATGTAACCTAAAGCTACTGCATGTAACCTAAAGCTACTGCATGTAACCTTAAGCTACTGCATGTAACCTAAAACAGTCTATTTTAGTGTCAAAGTCTTTACCCGAGCCACAACTCTGTTCACATTCAGCTTCAAAAGTCACAATGCAGTTGCCTAAAAGCTACTGCATGTAACCTAAAACAGCCTATTTTAGTGTCAAAGTCTTTACCCGAGCCATAACTCTGTTCACATTCAGCTTCAAAAGTCACAATGCAGTTGCCTAAAAGCTACTGCATGTAACCTAAAACAGTCTATTTTAGTGTCAAAGTCTTTACCGAGCCATAAACTCTGTGTCACATTCAGCTTCAAAAGTCACAATGCAGTTGCCTAAAAGCTACTGCATGTAACATAAAACAGCCTATTTTAGTGTCAAAGTTTTTACCCGAGCCATAACTCTGTTCACATTCAGCTTCAAAAGTCACAATGCAGTTGCCTAAAAGCTACTGCATGTAACATAAAACAGCCTATTTTAGTGTCAAAGTCTTTACCCGAGCCATAACTCTGTTCACATTCAGCTTCAAAAGTCACAATGCGGTTGCCTAAAAGCTACTGCATGTAACCTAAAACAGCCTATTTTAGTGTCAAAGTCTTTACCCGAGCCATAACTCTGTTCAAAAAGCACACATGAAGCTGTCTAGAAGCTACTGTATGTAACCTTAAACAGCCTATTTTAGTGTATGGGCCTTTCCCCAGCCATAACTCTATTCACATTCAGCTTCAAAAGTCACAATACAGTTGCCTAAAAGCTACTGTATGTAACATAAACAGCCTATTTTAGTGTAAAGTCTTTACCCGAGTCATAACTCTATTCACATTCAGCTTCAAAAGTCACAATGCAGTTGCCTAAAATCTACTGCATGTAACCTAAAGCTACTGCATGTAACCTAAAGCTACTGCATGTAACCTAAAGCTACTGCATGTAACCTTAAGCTACTGCATGTAACCTAAAACAGTCTATTTTAGTGTCAAAGTCTTTACCCGAGCCATAACTCTGTTCACATTCAGCTTCAAAAGTCACAATGCAGTTGCCTAAAAGCTACTGCATGTAACCTAAAACAGCCTATTTTAGTGTCAAAGTCTTTACCCGAGCCATAACTCTGTTCACATTCAGCTTCAAAAGTCACAATGCAGTTGCCTAAAAGCTACTGCATGTAACCTAAAACAGTCTATTTTAGTGTCAAAGTCTTTACCCGAGCCATAACTCTGTTCACATTCAGCTTCAAAAGTCACAATGCAGTTGCCTAAAAGCTACTGCATGTAACATAAAACAGCCTATTTTAGTGTCAAAGTCTTTACCCGAGCCATAACTCTGTTCACATTCAGCTTCAAGAGTCACAATGCGGTTGCCTAAAAGCTACTGCATGTAACCTAAAACAGCCTATTTTAGTGTCAAAGTCTTACCCGAGCCATAACTCTGTTCAAAAAAGCACACATGAAGCTGTCTAGAAGCTACTGTATGTAACTTAAACAGCCTATTTTAGTGTATGGGCCTTTCCCCAGCCATAATCTATTCACATTCAGCTTCAAAGTCACAATACAGTTGCCTAAAAAGCTACTGCATGTAACATAAACAGCCTATTTTAGTGTAAAGTCTTTACCCGTGTCATAACTCTATTCACATTCAGCTTCAAAAGTCACAATGCAGTTGCCTAAAATCTACTGCATGTAACCTAAAGCTACTGCATGTAACCTAAAGCTACTGCATGTAACCTAAAGCTACTGCATGTAACCTTAAGCTACTGCATGTGACCTAAAACAGTCTATTTTAGTGTCAAAGTCTTTACCCGAGCCATAACTCTGTTCACATTCAGCTTCAAAAGTCACAATGCAGTTGCCTAAAAGCTAATGCATGTAACCTAAAACAGCCTATTTTAGTGTCAAAGTATTTACCCGAGCCATCACTCTGTTCACATTCAGCTTCAAAAGTCACAATACAGTTGCCTAAAAGCTACTGCATGTAACCTAAAACAGCCTATTTTAGTGTCAAAGTCTTTACCCGAGCCATAACTCTGTTCAAAAAGCACACATGAAGCTGTCTAGAAGCTACTGTATGTAACCTAAAACAGCCTATTTTAGTGTATGGGCCTTTACCCGAGCCATAACTCTATTCACATTCAGCTTCAAAAGTCACAATGCAGTTGCCTAAAAGCTACTGCATGTAACATAAACAGCCTATTTTAGTGTAAAGTATTTACCCGTGTCATAACTCTATTCACATTCAGCTTCAAAAGTCACAATGCAGTTGCCTAAAACCTACTGCATGTAACCTAAAGCTACTGCATGTAACCTAAAGCTACTGCATGTAACCTAAAGCTACTGCATGTAACCTTAAGCTACTGCATGTAACCTAAAACAGTCTATTTTAGTGTCAAAGTCTTTACCCGAGCCATAACTCTGTTCACATTCAGCTTCAAAAGTCACAATGCAGTTGCCTAAAAGCTACTGCATGTAACCTAAAACAGCCTATTTTAGTGTCAAAGTATTTACCCAAGCCATAACTCTGTTCACATTCAGCTTCAAAAGTCACAATACAGTTGCCTAAAAGCTACTGCATGTAACCTAAAAACAGCCTATTTTTAGTGTCAAAGTCTTACCCGAGCCATAACTCTGTTCACATTCAGCTTCAAAAGTCACAATGCAGTTGCCTAAAGCTACTGCATGTAACATAAAACAGCTATTTTAGTGTCAAAGTCTTTACCCGAGCCATAACTCTGTTCACATTCAGCTTCAAAAGTCACAATGCGGTTGCCTAAAAGCTACTGCATGTAACCTAAAACAGCCTATTTTAGTGTCAAAGTCTTTACCCGAGCCATAACTCTGTTCAAAAAGCACACATGAAGCTGTCTAGAAGCTACTGTATGTAACTTAAACAGCCTATTTTAGTGTATGGGCCTTTCCCCAGCCATAACTCTATTCACATTCAGCTTCAAAAGTCACAATACAGTTGCCTAAAAGCTACTGCATGTAACATAAACAGCCTATTTTAGTGTAAAGTCTTTACCCGTGTCATAACTCTATTCACATTCAGCTTCAAAAGTCACAATGCAGTTGCCTAAAATCTACTGCATGTATAAGCTACTGCATGTAACCTAAAGCTACTGCATGTAACCTAAAGCTACTGCATGTAACCTTAAGCTACTGCATGTAATAAAACAGTCTATTTTAGTGTCAAAGTCTTTACCCGAGCATAACTCTGTTCACATTCAGCTTCAAAAGTCACAATGCAGTTGCCTAAAAGCTACTGCATGTAACCTAAAACTGCCTATTTTAGTGTCAAAGTCTTTACCCGAGCCATAACTCTGTTCACATTCAGCTTTAAAAGTCACAATGCAGTTGCCTAAAAGCTACTGCATGTAACCTAAAACAGTCTATTTTAGTGTCAAAGTCTTTACCCGAGCCATAACTCTGTTCACATTCAGCTTCAAAAGTCACAATGCAGTTGCCTAAAAGCTACTGCATGTAACCTAAAACAGCCTATTTTAGTGTCAAAGTCTTTACCCGAGCCATAACTCTGTTCACATTCAGCTTCAAAAGTCACAATGCAGTTGCCTAAAAGCCACTGCATGTAACATAAAACAGCCTATTTTAGTGTCAAAGTCTTTACCCGAGCCATAACTCTGTTCACATTCAGCTTCAAAAGTCACAATGCAGTTGCCTAAAAGCTACTGCATGTAACCTAAAACAGCCTATTTTAGTGTCAAAGTCTTTACCCGAGCCATAACTCTGTTCAAAAAGCACACATGAAGCTGTCTAGAAGCTACTGTATGTAACCTAAAACAGCCTATTTTAGTGTATGGGCCTTTACCCGAGCCATAACTCTATTCACATTCAGCTTCAAAAGTCACAATGCAGTTGCCTAAAAGCTACTGCATGTAACATAAACAGCCTATTTTAGTGTAAAGTCTTTACCCGTGTCATAACTCTATTCACATTCAGCTTCAAAAGTCACAATGCAGTTGCCTAAAATCTACTGCATGTAACCTAAAGCTACTGCATGTAACCTAAAGCTACTGCATGTAACCTAAAGCTACTGCATGTAACCTTAAGCTACTGCATGTAACCTAAAACAGTCTATTTTAGTGTCAAAGTCTTTACCCGAGCCATAACTCTGTTCACATTCAGCTTCAAAAGTCACAATGCAGTTGCCTAAAAGCTACTGCATGTAACCTAAAACAGCCTATTTTAGTGTCAAAGTATTTACCCGAGCCATCACTCTGTTCACATTCAGCTTCAAAAGTCACAATACAGTTGCCTAAAAGCTACTGCATGTAACCTAAAACAGCCCATTTTAGTGTCAAAGTCTTTACCCGAGCCATAACTCTGTTCAAAAAGCACACATGAAGCTGTCTAGAAGCTACTGTATGTAACCTAAAACAGCCTATTTTAGTGTATGGGCCTTTACCCGAGCCATAACTCTATTCACATTCAGCTTCAAAAGTCACAATGCAGTTGCCTAAAAGCTCCTGCATGTAACCTAAAACAGTCTATTTAGTGTCAAAGTCTTTACCCGAGCCATAACTCTGTTCAAAAAGCACACATGAAGCTGTTTAGAAGCTGCTGGCGACTGGCGATGGCTTGATGGCATCCTGGATCTTCATGTGAAAAGATAGATGGTTGTCAGTGAAATTTGTATGAACTTAACAGTTTTTGTGATTATAGTGTCATGTTATGTCTGTTTGATACTAACATTGCAAAATGGAAGAGAGTGTGTGTGTGTAATAATGCCTTCACATGACATGCCCCCCCCCCCCCCCCAACAGAAAAAACATTTACCTTGGCATCATAAGCGAGTTCGCTTACGAGGAGGAGGTCTACCACCAGCATCAGAAGGTCCACCAGCATCAGAAGGTCCACCAGCATCAGAAGGTCCACCAGGATCAGAAGTTCCACCAGCATCAGGAGTTACACCAGTTTGAGCAATTATTGCCAAGGTGTTCTGGAGGTTCAATGCTGCTGCAGTCTCTGCTGATATAGCTGCTTCAAAAGCAGCTCCAATACGCATTGATTCTGCTTTATAACTTGTTGCCACCGCGTCCGCCTCAGCTATGTCATCAGCAGACAAAGTAGGTGGGTACGCATCTAAGTGTAGAACCGCTACTCCCAGCGAGTGCTTGTGAAGGTAAGGTTTCCATAAGGCTTGTACCTCATCCCTAGTCAGGTCCTCTTGTTGAGGGATCGTTGTATCATCCACCGTCCAGCTGTATTCGGAAGCTAGCTCCTCCTTCTCATTGATGTCGCGGATGGCCACTAGGCAAGGTAAGCCAGCACAACGCATCCAGTCGATTTCCGCGTTGGCTGGAAATATGTCCGTGCTCTGATTGATCCACTGAGTAGGACAATCAGATGTTGCTACGCAACAAACCATCTTGGAATCCTCTCCCGCGATCATGGACATGTGTCTGCAGTAAGCAGACTGCTGAAATCCTCCAGGCACGATGACCCCCTTGATGGTGCCGATAATATCCCCTGCTGCGTAGGACTTGGCTACAAAGCATCCTCTGGTGTTAGCGCGAATCCCGGACTGCCCCAAGAATACATCCGCTGCAGGAGTCGCGCAGAGTCCTCTGGCCATTTCTAAGATCTCCTCATGACTGAAGAGAGATGACATAGCAGTGTTCTTGATCGTCATGTATTTAGCTGCAAGGCAAGCACAGTGAGTCCTCATGATGATAAATAGAAGAGTTGGAAAGAGGATAACGCTGGTGGAAAGAGTAGGAAAGTGGATAATGGTATTGCGAAGAGAATGAAAGTGGATAACGATATTGCGAAGAGAATGAAAGTGGATAACGATATTGCGAAGAGTGCGAGAATTTGATGTGTCCCTGCGAATTTGTGGTCTGCGCGGAGTTGGCCGAAGATGTCACTGACATCTCAAATATCTTCCGGAAAGTGTGTCCCTGCGAAGTTGTGGTCTGCGCGGAGTTGGCCGAAGATGTCACTGACATCTCAAATGTCTTCCGGAAAGTGTGTCCCTGCGAAGTTGTGGTCTGTATGGAATTTGTAACGATGGCTACCGTGCTTGCAGGGAGTTGTATTTCGTCTTCCAGTCAATCGGTGTGTCCCTGCGAAGTTGTGATCTGCATGGAGTTTGTAACGATGGCTACCGTGCTTGCAGGGAGTTGTAATTCGTCTTCCAGTCAATCGGTGTGTCCCTGCGAAAGTGTGTCCCTGCGAAGTTGTGATCTGCATGGAGTTTGTAACGATGGCTACCCTGCTTGCAGGGAGTTGTGTTTCGTCTTCCAGTCAATTTGGTGTGAATGCTTGGAACAGAAACAACCAACTCTCTGATGCACCTTCTGAATCCTCTAAATTAAATCATACTAATCCTGTTGATCTGTAATGATATCACCATAATGATTTCGCATGTTACCAGCAGAAGAATCCCCCTTGTAACACCCTAGTATTGTCCTGGTATTGGCCTGATATTGGCCTGGTATTGGCCTGATTTTGTCCTGATATTGTCCTGATATTTCCCCTTGTAATACCCTAGTATTGTCCTGGTATTGGCCTGATATTGTCCTAGTGTCTTGTCTTATCGTTTATGAATGAATAAAATTGAATTCATCTAAAGGCTGATAGTTAATTGAAATCCAGTTAAAGCTTGTAAGTATGTCAATTGCATCTATGTCTTTAGTTCCCGTGTATGTTTGCCATGAATGCAATAAAGTATTCAAGACTGCGTATACTCTTCGACGCCATACCATGTTACATACTGGACAATTACCTTGGTCTTGTGAGTCCTGTAAGAAAGGTTTCACTACTAAGAGTTCTTTGAATGTCCACAAGTGTCACCCTTGCAAGCATTGCAATGAGATATTTCAATCTGCCCCAGACTTGAAGGATCATATGTTAAAACACGTTAACCCCTTAGAGTGTCAAACATGTCACAAGTGTTTTGCTACTGTTGAGATCCTGAAGGTCCACATGAACCGACACCTGGAGTACAAACCTTATCCCTGTAAGCATTGCCCTAAGAGTTTCGCTACTAATACCGAGTTGAAGCACCACACAGTGTTCCATGAGACTGAACGTCCTCATGTGTGTGATGAGTGCGGTATGTCCTTCATCCACAAATGGCAACTCCTTGTCCACGGGGAGGATCGTGGAGATGATCAACGACTCTGTCCTTATTGTGAGACATCCATAGCATTTCGGCGTATGGATAATCATATTTACAAATGTCACAAGGAAAAGTACATGCAACACGACAGATCTATCCGTTTAAAACTACCAAATCCTGTTTAATGGTTACCCCCCGTAGTCCTGCTTGTCCCGTCACGTTATGTTGTGTGTTATATTGCACCATATTCTTTTTATAGGAACTTGCACACCGATACAAATGTATCTTCATGTAAAACCATATATGTCGCAGTATGTCCCATAGACATCGCCTGGGTACCCTCCATGTATCTGCCTGTTACTCTCCTGTTACTTCCCCGTTACTGTCCCTGTAACTCCTACTACTCTCTCGCACATGTAAACCAAATGTATGTTGCCGGCAATCCCCATGATACTCAACAGACCCTAATTCAATACGAAGCTCAGTGGACAACTTCGGCATCCAGTCTACTACGATGAAGGTGCAATGGTTAGTTGAATGATATACCGATAAAGTACGTAAGATAACTAGTGGAGATCACATAGTATACTATTGGTAAATTACACGAAGTACAATGATGATATACCGTACATCCAATAGTATTGGTGAATGTCCGAGAGTTATTACTACAATCCTACAAATCTCTTCTGTATCGAGTGGTGCCAGGATGACAATGACATTAATTTCTTACCATCGAAAAACCCTGCGCTCAGAATTTGAACACTGAGCTTCGTATTGAATTGTCCTGCCTCTACCAGTTTCAATTCCCTCTCGTTCCCTCTGCTAGTTTGACCTCACGAAATCTGCGACCTTCCTCAGTTTGACCCCCCCACCCCCCCCCACCCCCCACCCCCGGAATCTGCGACCCTCCCCTGCTAGTTTCAATTCCATCTGCTAGTTTGTCGTCACGAAATCTGCGACCTCCCTCTGCTGGTTTCACTTCCCGAAATTTCGAATCGCGCCAGATCTGATTCGAGGAATGGAAACCCAAGACATTATGCATCTTAAGATTCTTCGGCATTTAAAGCCACAGTGGATGCCCAGGCGATCATTCCCCTGCGGAAAAGTTGTCGTGCAGCAATAGCTCCAGCGCAAGGTATCGCACCCGGCCCACCCGGCCATTGCGGAACCATCCATGCCGCATTTCCACAGAAGGGGAACTGGATGATCGACTGCGTACGGATGCACGAATCATCCATGACCCATCCACAAGACGTAACCGAAAGTAAACCGATTTAGCGACCCATCCAGTACTGCACCCATCCACGGCCTATGGAAATCCACCCTAAGTCCTGACTGAATTGTCACATAAATTTGAATGGGTAAAACAATACACTTTGCACAGTGAAACGTGAGCCTAAACAGAAATGAGTGAATCCGTGAGTGCTCACATACACACTACTCGGACACTACGCAGATTCTGCTCAACAGAGGTGCCAAGGTTGACATCGAGGACGAGTCTGGAAAGAATGCCCTGGGCCATGCCATGCATTTGGACTGCATCAGAACTCTGTCCGTTGCCAATATCCTCATCGGAATGGGAGCTCAGCCTGTGGATTGCACGGATATTACTGGCGAGAGTTGGCCTCATCGTGCAGTTCGATATGGTATGACTAGTGATGTATGCAATATGACTAGTAATGTAAAGTTAAATGATATGGATAGCACACACTCCTGTCCCCCGTCGTTGTTTCATACACACCATCCTCAAACACAGGTGTACCTCAATTTAGCATGAACACGTAATTTAACCTTCACACCATCATCACATGCAGGTGCTCCTCAATTGAACATAAACACAATCACAATTACAAAACATAATCACATGCAGGTGTCCCTCAATTGAACATGCGCACCATTATTACAAATAAACACCATTATCACAATTACAAAACACAATGACCTGCAGGTGTACCCCAGTTCCTGAAGTCATGGTCCGACCATGGAGGCAGCTTGGAGTTCCTGTCCACGACTGCTGATGATGCTGATGACATGCCCGGAGCCGAGCTGTCGGCCGAGGAGAAGGGAGACTTCATGGACTCGGTTCCCAAGCGTGTGGAGGTGAGTGAAAGTTGTTTTTGCAAACCTACATTGGAAACAGGCACATGAGAAGGGAATGGTAGTATGATATCATTTGATGACAGCGGACTAGCTAGGCCGAATTTGCCACTCATACATGATCTCGTAAGACATTTTTCTCGCCTTTGGTCAACATCATATGATATTACATCCAGTCCCTACAAATGAGACCACCCCCTCTCATATCAGCAATGTACTACCTTTCCACTCTCATATCAGCAACGTGCTGCCTTTCTTTTACAACCCCCACTCAACCCCACCATCAACCACTCTCTTACACACACACCAACAAAAGCGTACATACAAAATATGTTCCCAAGCATGTGGAGGTACGTGAAAAATTGTATATATTGTATTGGTGGTTGGCCCCAGTGCAAGCAAACAGGCTGGTCCCATTGCATTGTCCCTCCTGGTAATCTAGAATTACTAGATTATAGCTTGCTCTATAGTTTGTGTTTAGTCGGATGCATGTGTATGTGTACATATAATTGTGAGACTCACCCACGCCCATCCACGCTCCCTCTCACCAACACACCCACCCTCCCACCAACACACCCACCCACCATGTTCTTCTTTCTGCAGACTGAGGTTGAGGAGGAGGACATGGAGTTAGAAGATGATGGGCAGGGAGAGGACTCCGAGGCTGAGGACCCTGAGGATGAGCCTGAGGAAGTGTCTGGTCCAGTTGCTGAGGGTGTGGACATGAGCATGTTCACCTCTCACTACGACGGTCCCACCGCTGTCATGCGTAGGCGCTGGAGAAAGATGGGATCTCTTTGGTATGCCTTCCTATGTTTACGTGTTTATTTGCAATATTTTTTTGATCGATTAATTCATTGTATACATTGTATTTTCTTCTTTAAATGATTTATGCGCCAACGCTGGAGAAATATGGGATCTCTGTGATAAGCCGTCCTCCGTTGATTTGTTTAAATATTGTTTTAAGGGAAGTGGGAACGTTTCTCCCCCTTGACTGAAGCTGCCCTTCCTGAGCTTGTAGCATCTACTGGTGTCCAGGCAACTGTCAAATGTCATGTTGTCTAACCAGTCAATATCCTTGTTTATAGGTAGGATCGTTTCTCCCCCTTCGATGGGAAGGAGGCTGCCATTCCCTTCTTCAGCTTGTAGCATGAAATGGTGTCCAGGCAACTGTCAAATGTCCTGTAGTCTAACCCAACGATCTCCTTGTATAGGTGGGATCGTTTCTTCCCCTCAGATGAGAAGGAGGCTGACATGCCCCCTCTTGAGCTGGAGGATGACTTGGGCTACGAGGACAAGTACAACTGCAATGATGAGGTATGCTTGGGTTCCAGGGTATTTTTATTATATGGGAGTATTATATATGGTAAAACTGTACGTACATACTGCTGGGCATAGTTGAATGCCATGCTGAAACTGTATGTGTGTACTGCTGGGCAGAATTGAATACCATCCTGGAATTGTACGTGTGTACTGCAGGGTGATGACATCTATGATGAAGAGGATGCCATGGATGAGATCCTCGACCAGAGGGAGAAGGCCATGCGCCAGCTACTGCCGCAAGGTCGCCTGAGGCCCTCCAAGTGTCGAGTCCTAGTGACCGATGATGTATCATCGGATGGCGCTGACCTGGAGGGTGCAGGGTGTAGGGTTGACCAGGATGGTAGCCCTGATGCCAGCAGGAGAGGAAGCCTGACCGAGTTCACCTCCAAGTTATTGAGAGATACCGCATTTAAGATGGGGGGCCTGAGGAGGAAGAGCGACCGGGAGAGCTTTAATGCTGAATCCAGTTTGCTGCTGCACAAGATTGCTAGGCCACTGGGTGAGCTTATTTTTCTTTATTTTTTTCTTTCCTCTTTTTCCCCCTCCTTTTCTCTTTCCCTCTCTGTCCCTACATTTTCTCTCTATTTCCCCTTTTTCTCTTTCCCTATGTTTCCCCTCTATTTCCTTTTCTTCCCCTCCTTTCTTTCTGCCTTTTTTCCTTTCCCTTCCTTTTCTCCCCCTTGTTTCTTTCTATTTTCCTTTCCTTTTTCGCCCCCCTTTCTTTCCATGTGTGCAAGCTGGATTGGGTGTACCTTGTGAAGTGATGACTTATCTGCTGTGAGTCAGATGTGTGTGCCTTGTGCCCAAATATACGTTGGCAACAAAGTGGACCCGAGTGGACCCTATGAAATCTGTGTTTGAGACGTAAAGTATAACGTTTTGAATGACTCAAGTGTTAAGAGGCTGAGGTGCTATATGTATGTATGTCCCATCCAGGGTTGGTCCATCCATTTATTCATTCATCCATCCGTCCATTCATGCATTCATGCATGCATTCATTCATTCATTAATTCATTCATTCATTCATTCATTTGTCAACCGCGATAGTAGCTTATCCAGTTGAGGTAGGAGACCGCTTCCCACCCGCATACGACGGGCTCCCTTAACACCAAGGCCCACCAGGCATTATCATGACCATCCATTCATTCATTCATGCATTCATGCATTCATGCATTCATGCATTCATTCACGCATTCATTCATTCATTCATTTATTCATTCATGCATGCATTCATTCAGGTGAGGGCACTGAGGTGTCCGAGTTCAAGAGCAAGGCTGGACCAGTGGCTGAGTCAGAAATTGTGGTTGACAAGAACGGGAGGAAGGTGATGAAGGTGAATATGACGTTGGAGGACCGTGCGGAGGCCCTTGTCTGCGGAACGCCTGGAGAGAAGCTGTGGGCCAACAAGCCCTACTACCAGCCTGCAACTCGCTAAGAAGGAATGCCTAAGTACATGGATGTAAGTGATAGGGCTGGGGATGGGGACAGGGTGGTGGTGGGGATTGGGAGGATGGTTGGCTGTGGTATGGGGCTGGGGGCAGGTTGGTGGTGGGGTTATGGATGGGGCGGGGATGGAATGGGGGTGGGTGGGGATGGGATGGGGGGCTGGGGCTGGAGACAGGTTGGTGGTGGGGTTGTGGATGGGGCAGGGATGTGACGGTGTGTGTGTGTGGGGGGGGGGGGGGGGGGGGGGGGCTTGGGATGGGGATGGGGAGATGAGACTAAGGACAGTTTGGTGGTGGGGCTGGGATGGTGATGATGGGGATGGGGATGGGGCAGGGCTGGGATCATGGGGCTGGGGACCAGCCTGCCACTCACGACCAAGGAATGCCTAAGTATATGGATATAAGTGAGAAGCTGTGAGGCCAGGGCTGGGGACAGGTTGGGGCTGGGGATAGGGGCCAGGGTTGGAGACAAGCCAGGGGGCAGGGCTGGGGACAGGCCAAGCCAAGATTGGGGCTTGTTTGGGATGGGTCTGGTGCATCTTGGAGCTGGGGCTGGGGCTCCGACACTTCTGACTCCCACACTCGTATGAGTGTGCCGCACTCTTACTCACCCCCTGCATAAGAATAGTGCAGGATAAGAAGTATCCAAGTGTTCTGATTGGCACTTCAGATCCTCACACCCTAGCAAGGGGGGGTGTAAGCATGCTGCACTCTTACACACACACCTCGAATGATTCTTGCAGGAGAAGAAAGTTCCCACCTCCGTTGTGGTCGACATTTCTGACCCCGATACTCTGATGAGCATGCTGGACAGCGACTCCGACCCCAGATCCAAGGGCTCTGTTTCTGCCCCAGGTATGTATAGTGTGTGTGGGTGTGTGTGGGGGGGGAGGGGTAGTGTGTCTGTGCCCTAGGTCTGTATGTCTGTGTGTTGTTACAGTTCTGGGGTAGACCAAACAGTCTTAAGGAAGTTGTACAAACATGATATCAGGAGGGGCTAGACAGAAAAACAATGATGAACTGAACACAAAATAATTGTTTTACCGTTCGGGGCCCTGAGTTTGTGCTACAGTGATAATATAATTTTGCGATTCTCATCGCATTTTTTTATAAATTGTACAAGTTATTTCCATCATTTAAAGGAGTCAGAATTCATGTCCAGCCTCATGCTCGAGTCTTTACCACGCAATGTCATCAAACACCTACCTTCACCGGTATGTGGAATGTGAATGCCAGTCTACCAACCAACTACCAACCAACTACTAACCAACCATTAACCAACCAACTACCTGTGCCGCAGGTCTATGGAATGTGATTGCCAGTCTACCAGCCAACTACCAACCAACTACCAACCAACAAACTACCTCTACTGCAGGTCTGTGGAACGTGAATGCCAGTTTACCAACCAACTAACTACTAACCAACTACTAACCAATTACTAAAAAACCAACTACCAAAAAAAATACTTCCCAACCAACTACCTCTACCAACCAAGTCTACCAACCAACTACCAACCAACTACTTCTGCCGTAGGACTGTGGAATGTGAATGCCAGGCTGAAGGAGTACAAGATAGTGAAGGAGCAGCAGACAGTCAGTGCCGATCTACGGCAGAGGAACATAAAGTGGTACCTCAAGAGTATGTCTCCTCAGGTTGGTGTTGGCGTTTGGTGGTGGTGGTTGGTGGTACGATCTGTGGCAGAGGAAGCTAAAGTGGTACATGAAGAGTTTGGCTCCTCACAGCGGTTAACTCAGGTGTAGAGAAGAAGTGAAGGGAGAAGGAAAGGAAGCAGGGGGCGGGGAGGAACAGGGGAGGGGAGCTAGCTGGAAAAATATATATGTAATCGTGGTGGGAAACACACACAAGACCCCCAAAACACACATATATGTTGATGCTCATTCAACCATGCTTCTGCCCCCCCCCCCCCCACACACACACACACACACACACACACACACACACACACACACACACACACACATACATACACCTCCCACACACACACACCACTATTTCAATCATTCAACCCTGCCTGTGCTCCCCCAGGAGTTTCCCCTGGCTCAGGGCAAGTGGGCGGCTTCCCTGAAGAAGTGCAAGAAGGCCGAGGAGGCAGCCCGCCAACGACGCCCCCTGCCTCTGGGTAAGAAAGCTACACACAAGAAGACCTCATGGTTTGGTGGCGCAGATGTGCCCACACGCCCGGAGCTCAACAGCACCAGCCCTCTGGTGCTAGCTGTTCGTCTGGGCCGAATTAGCTGCGTCCAGGTCCTCCTGAAGCATTCCCCCTCGATCAACATTCCTGATGGCTTCGGGGTCACCCCAATTCAGTACGCACTCTTCCTGCTGCTGAAGGATCGCCACAATAAGGTGGTTCAACAGCAATCATGCATGGGTTGTCTTAGCCAGCGTGCTGTTTCTGGTGTGGGTGTGGGTGCCTTGTGCTGACTCCTCTCTCTCTCTTCCTCTCCCTACATACAGGTGGTGCAACAGATCACGGACTTGATCTTGTCCCACCTTCCATTCACCAGCTCCCACATTGTAGCCAGCATGTACATGCTGCCGCGTACTGACTTTCCCACTCTCTCTTCCTCTCCCTACATACAGGTGGTGCAACAGATCACGGACACAATCCTGTCCCACCTTCCGTTTGCCAGCTCCCGTGCTATGGCCAGCATGTACCTACTGCCACGCGCTGAAAAGGCACTTGCAAATGCTCGAAAGGCAGGAACGCAACTTAAGGACCTCGCTAACTTCAAGGAAAAGGTGCTGGCTCTGAAGAACTTCCAGCCTGTGAACCACCCAAACTTCATGGACCCCATGGTGCTAGCTACTCTGCTCAATGACATGCCTCGCCTGGCTTCGCTTGTCTTCAGGTGGGTTGGCTGGTTGGCAGAGCCTGGCTTGGCTTGTCTTCAGGTGGGTTGGCTGGTTGGCAGAGCCTGGCTTGGCTTGTCTTCAGGTGGGTCGGCTGGTTGGCAGAGCCTGGCTTGGCTTGTCTTCAGGTAGGCTGGCTGGTTGGCAGAGCCCCCCCCTCCTGGGAGGTGGGAGCCCCCAGAGTCACCCTCTGGTCCGATCGTTTGTTTTTTGTTTTTGATTGTTTGTCCATCACTTTCCAACCCTGGGCTGTACTGGCCCCTGGCCCTGTCGTAAACCCTGGCTACAATCCGCTGCACTCGATTCCTGTGCCATCCATCGCTCCAATAGCCAACACTTTCCACCATTTTTTGACGCCGCCTGCAACGTGCCTAGGAATTGTTCACTTTATTTCTTCATTTCAAGTCTGTGTATGATAAAAGGGTCAATTCTGTATGGGTCAACTGTGTACCGTATGAGAGGACACACATGGGTCATCTACACATTTGTCTGTTCCATCTTCTCTGCGCTCAAGGTCACAAGTATCTGAGGAGTTACATGACCCCATACTCACAACTCTTGGGCAACTCTTCCCATCCTTGCCCTGTCCCATCATCTCCTGCCCAACCTCTTGCTTGATCCGATTGCTTGATCCCGGCTCCCACATGCTGCTGATCTTGATTGTTTGAGGTTGGGCAAGTCCCTTTAGCCTATTTGACTACCTCTGGACTATAACATACATGCATACATACATACATACATACTCGCATGCATACATATATATAGATAATGATAAAAACACACGTCATGGTGCCGTCATCATCAACGGAAGGTGGCGAGGCGCCACTCACCAGGTCGGAAAATTCAAATTTCCAGTTCTGTCTCTCTGCGTCAAACTTCCACGCCTGCGCATCAAACTTCCACCTGTGGGCCATCGCCCTGTCTGCTCTTCCCTGCGATACCCTGCCCTGCCCTTTGTGTGTCGCAATTTTCCATCCGGATCTGCCTTCCTCATCATGCCTGTCAGAATGCCCGTTCATCCGATGCCTGGAATCTCTTCCCAATGCATCGAGAAATCTGTTAATGCAAATCCTGTGATGCGAGTGCGTGACAGAGTTGACTCAATGGAAGACCTTCCTCGACTTCTCCTTGAGGTACTGTTTTTTCTGCGGGGTCGGTAGCAATGCAAGCGTTTGCAGGATTGCAGGTTCTCGAGGGAGGGTCGAGGGTGGCCCACCCTGGGTGGGGATGGCTATGTTCGTGTGTGTGTGTCGTTGGGGTGAGATTTTTTCTGTGGATGGGGTGGTTTGAGGGTCGGGGAGAGCCCGGAGAATGTAGGGGATACTGTGGGTCTGGCTGGGTGGGCTAGGGGGTAGGGGGGTAGTGTATAAAGGGGGTGGGGATGGGGGGCATGGAGATTTAGGGAAAGTAGGGAATCATGTAGGTCCTGGGGGAGGGGGAGGGGGTAATGTGGCCACCTGTGTGGCCGGTAATATGATTGGGGTGTGGGTGGATATACAAAGAGGGGTTTGTGTGCTGGGTGCATGTGGGGGAGTTGCATCAGTGTTCTTAGTGGGGAAACATCATGACTGTGTGTTCATGTGAGGGATGTGGGGGAGGACACATGTGCAATCCATTCTGTAACCCAGCCCCAAGCAGGTGTGTCCAACAGCCACACCGGCACTGTACTATGATTGGGGTGTGGGTGGTGTGTGAATGTGTGGCCACCAGCCACGCGGGCAGCGTACTAGTACATACATACATACATACATACATACATACATACATACATACATACATACATACATACATACATACATACATACATACATACATACATACATACATACATACATACATACATACATACATACATACATACATACATACATACATACATACATACATACATACATACACACATGCATACATGCATACTTACATACATACTCGCGGTTCAATCCTCTGACTTCCAACGTTCGTACATGCAGGTGTGCCGGCAACCTGAACGACTCCTACGTAGCTCTGCCAGACATCCCCACCTACCTCCAGGGCCAGTGGGAGAAGATGGCCGGTAATTGTCGAAGCAAGGTGCTGCCCCTGCATGTGGGGGTCATGCAGAAGAAAACTCGAGACCGTGAGGCTTATGCTGGACATGGGCGCTGACCCCAACACTTTCGGCGTGGAGTATAGCGGGCAACCTCGAAAAGGACATAGAGAGGCGGAGGTCTCTGTTCAGGGAGAAGAGCCAGGTAGTGAAGGACCAGATTGAGGCGGGCGCCAGCGCCATTCCCTATGCCCGCTTGTGGACCAACCCTGCCCCAGGCATGTTGAATATGCTATCTGGGTGAGTGCTAAATCATGAATGACATTCAAATTCTTTGTATTGCTCTTGCTGCAGAATCAAGAACTTTGTATTGCCCCCACTGCACTCTCCTGAACATTGTATTGCATGTGCTGCAGGATCAAGAACTTTGTATTGCCCCCACTGCACTCTCCTGAACGTTGTCTAGTTGCCATGTGATTATGACCTGTAGCAGTGTACAGATCCCTTATATATTATTGCGTTCATACAGCAAGAAGGGCATGGTTTGAAAGGCATATCCTCATCTACGCGAAGTGAAGATCCAGGGAGACTCTGGGAATATCAACGCTCAATACATACTACTTGGTCCTGCAGCACGGGCAATAATGCATTCAGGAGAGTGCAGTGGGGGCGATACAAAGTTCTTGCTGCACTCTCCTGAACGTTGTATTGCCTATACTGCAGGATCAAGAACTTTGTATTGCCCCCACTGCACTCACCAGAACGTTGTATTGCCCCCACTGCACTCACCAGAACGTTGTATTGCACCCACTGCACTCACCACAACGTTGTATTGCACCCACTGCACTCACCAGAACGTTGTATTGCCCCCACTGCACTCACCACAACGTTGTATAGCCCCCACTGCACTCACCAGAACGTTGTATTGCCCCCACTGCACTCACCAGAACGTTGTATTGTCCCCACTGCACTCAACTGAACGTTGTATTGCCCCCACTGCACACACCTGAACATATTCCCCCACTGCAGAATCAAGCACTTTGTCATGAGCATTGAGATTCCGGGAATCACACGCCCCCAGCCCTGGGTGTCCCCTCTCCACCTGTCATGCCGCTTTGGCCAAGCATCCATCACCTACCTGCTCATCAAGAGGGGGGCCTTGCCCAATGGTGGTGGAGCTGCAGTCTACGCAAAAAAGTCACCACTGGAAGAAGCTTTGTCATATGCTCGGTCCAACTGCCAGTCCTACAACACTCTGGCTGACAGGTATGAAAGCATGGATAGATGTTACAGGAGTATGTATGCATGCATGTACCCCAGGCACCACTAACATTTGTTTGGCTCACATTGCACTGCTCACTGTGTCTTGTTCTGCCTACCCAAATGTATGTACGCATGGATGTACACATGCTTGTACCCTAGGCACCATTCATTTTTGTGTCAACCAGTCATTACCCCCTACCCAACCCAACCCCCAACCCAACCTAACCCAAGCCCCAACCCAACCTAACCCAAGCCCCAACCCAACCTAACCCAACCCCCAACCCAACCTAACAACTCGATTAGCAGCCCATCCCAACCCACAACCCATCCCCACCCCCAACCCAACCTAACAACTCGATTAGCAGCCCATCCCAACCCACAACCCATCCCAACCCACAACCCTCCCAACCCCCAACCCAACCTAACAACTCGATTACCAGCCCATCCCAACCCACAACCCATCCCAACCCACAACCAAACCTAACGACTCGATTACCAGCCCATCCCAACCCACAACCCAACCTAACAACTCGATTACCAGCCCATCCCATCCCCAACTCAACCTAACAACTCGAATACCAGCCCATCCCAACCCACAACCCAACCCATCCCAAGCCCCAACGCAACCTAACAAATCGACTACCAACCCATTCTAACCCCCAACCCAACCTAACAACTCGACTACCAGCACATCCCAACCCACAACCCAACCCAACCCAACCAACCCAACAACTGTGCTTTCATCAGGCAAGTCATGAGTGTGATGGAGTTTGGTACTGGGATATCAGCAATCTTTAACTTCTTAGCATTGATATACACCAACTAAAATTATGTTACACTTCTGTGTTTTTTATAATGATAGTGTTAATTACTCGAAATTCATGTTTGTATTTGCCGTACTGTCGAAAGGCACAACTTCAAGAAAGTGATGGGGCTGGCCTGCTGGGAGACCAGCGAGGCTGGTGCTGTGGAGAGCCAGATGTTGGCCCTGACTGATATGAAGCAGAAGATACAAGACAAGGCGGAGAAGATGATGCGAAGCAATCCAAAGAAATGTAAGGTGGGGGGTCAGGGGTGGACAGGTGGGGGAGGGCGGGTTGGTGGTGTGGTGTGTGTGGGGTGGGGGGGGCATGAGGGAAAGGATGGGGGGGGCACCAGAGGACATTATATCTCCAGAGGCTTTCTTTGTCATGACCTGACAAATTATTTCTGATTATAGAATTAAGCAATCAACGTAGTACAAACTCAGGTCACCCGCTGGTACAACAATTGTTTGGGGTTCAGTTCCTCGATGCTTTTTCTTTTTAGCCTTTCCTATCATGTTAGGGAAAGTCCCTTCTGTCTATTTGGCCTACCCCTTTACTGGAACATACATACACATGCCCAGCCTCCCTTGCAGACTTCAAGTACATGGCTCTGCCTGTCATTTCCTTCCTGAAAACCCTAAACACCCTGGACACCCTGATCAATCATGAAAGTGGCACCCTGGACATCAGAGCACCTAGCTCAATATCCGCCCCTTCACTTGTCTGCTTGCAGATGGTGAGATGTCGGCTGAAGGTGTGATGACCATGAGTTTCTTCGTCCCAGGCTCCCTTGGAGACTTCTCGTATATGGGGCTTCGGGATGTGCCCCCCCCCCCATGAATGATGTGTGCAAGGCCAAGGTAGTGATGAATGCGATCAAAGATCTTTCGGACTTTTTTGACCCAGTCTCAATGAGCATTAAGGCTGTCTGCCTGGCTGCCAAGTTCCTCATCATAATCCTGATGAAGATGATTAAGCGCCCTATCGCACACTGGGACCCCGCCCTGAACACCGCCCATGTGATGATGTTCCACCGCGCACCTCTGAACACCCTGGACAGGCAGACCTCCATTCTGATCAGGTTTGTTGCTCTTGTTCATGATTTGCTTGCTTGTGTTTTGTTTGATCGGATTAGAATCGTAGAACAACGTCAACAAGAGCACCTATATCATCAGAACATCATAAAGTGCAAGTAGGGCTGGTGATCTATTCCCGTAATGCGTTGTTCAAATGGTTAAGTCATCGGACCAAGTTGCAAGCTTTATGTAGGTAGCCATGAAGCATAATTGTGGGATTCATAGGGTACACCTGCATGTGGAGGGGAAGGTCTGGCTAGGCCTCATGGCACCATGAGCACTCCCTACATAGGCAAGCCTTAATGGGGGTGCCCAGGCAGTGTCATGGGTGGCATATATCTGCAAGTAGACCCCCCAAACATGCCACATGGGTACCCAAACATGGCTTGGGACTTGGTATATGTTTTGTGTCACCCCTGGTGTGTGCGTCTAATGTGAATAGCCTGCTTACATCAAATTTTAGGCATGGGAATGCAAGGAGCACCTAGCAAAGGGATGGCCATGCACCACATCATTAAATTACTTGTAAAATGGCCAAACTGCAACCCATACCCAATGTGATGAATCGCATCTTCACATGAGATATACAGAAATAAACATACTGGGGCTTAAACCTTGGGGACTTTAAACCTAACTCGACTCAACATAACTCAACCTAACTCTACCCAGCATAACCAAACTAAACCCAACATAAACCAACCTAACTCTACCCAACCCAACTCAACCCAACCCAACGTAATCTTGGCACATCAGGGACATCATCGACAACGGTACCTACGGGTGGCTTGGCCTAGATCGTGATGACATGGCTGATGAGGTTTGGACCAAGACAGCTGCCAACAGGGCCTTGGTCCTCAAGACCAACCACGACTTTGGATACGAGGTAAATAAATAAAATAAATAGTACGCCTTATTATGAGGCGTGAGGTTGAGTGGGCCAGCCCGTTTGCTTACACTGGGGCAAACACTAAAATATAAGGTAACCAGCATTCTCCCGGCTACAAATAGCGATCGTTACCTAGGACCCCGTTTGGGCCTAACCTTCTGCTACCCTGAGGCTCTACTATTCCAACCCCCCCGGGGCGGCCCTTTGGGCCATTTACCTGAAGCCCACCCTTGAAACACAATCATTACCTGAAGCCCACCCTTGAAAGACAATTATTACTTGAAGCCCACCCTTGAAAGACACAAAAAAATCCCTGGTTGCCTCCTGAAGACCCCCTTTCTAGAAAGGACAAAACGCGATGCGTTGTCCATGGCGAGTCTTGCATGGCACTTGGCATTCTGACCTATGCCTTTGACCAATGGCATTCTGACCAATGCTTTTTCTTTTTAGCCCTTCTTGTCATGGTTGACGAGTCCCTTAAGCCTATTTGGCCTACCCTGGATTGTAACATACATACATAACTACATACATACATACATACATACATACATACATACATACATACATACATACATACATACATACATACATACATTTCAACATTTGCCGTTTTACGTAAACTTTGATTCCAATGAAGCATGCCATGTCAATGTGCGGTTTTGTATCCTCCCACCATGCAGTACCAGGGCACATTCATTCATCAAACAGCACCTAGACATGAACCGCCGTGAATTAAAAATCAAACATTTTCAGACATTAGAAAAGCCATTTTCAAACACATAGCACCTAGACATGACCGCCCGTTTAAACATAATAAAACATTTTCAAATATAAAAAACAAACCTTTCTTGAATGCGCAGCAAATGAATCCTGGACATGACCAGTGACCCGAAGAAAGATTACAAGAAGTACACCCTCGCCTGGACAGCCAATTCAACAGCAGTACACGAACAGTCCCTGGAGTTTTCTTGCCAGCCTACTTCATGCCAGTACTACGCAAGCACATTGCGGTGGTGGGCGGTGACCACCCGTCATCCGGCCGAACATGTCCCATGATGCTATGCAAGAAGGGGCAGCGGAAACTTGTACCAGGGTTACATCATGAGCCAGGTTTCAGAGCCGAAGGAGCGCCTGGTCGTGGCATGCTATGTCAGCAGCAGGTGTGTATGCTTGTGTAATGTGTGTATGTGCCCAGGTTCAGAGACAGAAGGAAGCATCCTGGTCCATTCATGCTATGACAGCAACAGGAGCGTATGTAATTGTGCGCATGTTAATGTAATGTGTGTGCCCCATGGTGATGGAATGTGTATAGATGGACGGATGCACTTCTCACTGGATATTGTTCTGCCCACCGTATTCAAATGTATGGACTGGATTTCATCTTGTTGTTTATCCTAAACCCTTAAACCAACAAGCCCAAGAGGCCCAACAGCCAAAGGCTGAGAGTCATGGAGTCCAGATGAGTTCAAGTGTTGCCCAGATCTGGCTGGGCAAGCACTCCCTCCTACCCCTTTGAATATGTGAACTACACCCACCACTCCCACCTTCTCCTTATCTACAAAAATGCTCCCACCTACTCCCTGCCTTCCCCTTAAATGTATAATTACTCCACCTACTCCAACCTACCCCCTGAATATGGTGAACCTACTCTTAAACTCCTTCCAGACTTCCCTTTCCCCTAACTAATAATGCACCAACAGGTCCAAGGCTGAGAACGATGCGTCTAAGCCTTCTCCAGAGCTAGCAGGCAGAAGGAACTTCAGGTCTGGGCCCAAGAGACTGCAGCTAACATCAAATTCTAATGCACCAACAGGTCTAAGGCTGAGAGTGATGCTTCTAACAGCCTCTCCAGTATCTGGCAAGGGGCATGAAACTTCGGGTCTGGCCCGAAAACTGCGCAGCGACCATCAAAGGCGATATGCTGACAGCAAGTACTCGCTCTGGAAGCAGACTAGAGAGCCTAGGGGTGTGAACTTCAGCAGCGCTGGGCCAGAGTGGATTCCAGTCTCTGAGATTGAAGGCTGACGTCGCAGCGTTTGCTTGAGTGGCGCAGCAGGTAGGCTTAAGGGATGATTTATTAAAGTTTTACTAGCTGGTGAGGAATTGGGTTTAATGACGAAGTACCATGAATGTAATAATTTTTTTTGTTTCGCACTTTGAATACAATTTTTGTAAGGGGTGACCTGAGCTGTGCCTCCCAATTCCCAGTCTGAACATGGAAAGCTTGCAGGCAAGCATTTTGCTGGGTTTGTGCAACCAAGTTAGGACGGCTTTCAGTCGAAGGCGCTCTAAGGAATTGATCTGGAGCCCGCGGTCAAAGTTTTTTTTTACTTTTGAATTCCCAATGCATGCTTTCCAGGTCCCTAAGCATTTCTTAAGTTTAGATGCTGATTGGTCCTGGAGCCCGGTTTCCAGTTTTTTGAATTTTTGAATTTTTGAATCCATGTAAAAATTTCAAGGACTGCAAAGACGCTGATAGGGATTGGAGCCCGAAGTTCCAAGCATGGCCAAGAAGGTACGCTGGGATGCTATCCCAAATGGGTATGTCGTACTCATACCTGGAAATCAGACTCCAGCCCTGAGGAGACATGGAATATGATTGCTAGCGAGGTATGTGTATGATTACTATCTTTGTCCTGGTTGGGCCGGTATGTACCGGTAATATCCCGATTCGATTCCAGTAATCTTCCCAAATATTCTCGACTAGAAGTACTCCGTCCTCCTCGCTCGAGCAACGCTAGATAATTCCATTCTCCGATATATTCCGAGTTACCTGTAACTTTGTACTAGTGTGAGCTGCCGAGGAGGCGAGAACGACTCTTTAGTCCAGCCTGGACTTTCGGTCGCCTGACTTAGAGCATTACGATGAAGCCTGCGGCCTTAACACACGCTTTGTCGGTCGTTGCTAAATGGTGCGGCTGATGAGCCAGTCATGCACAGCTTTGGTGCACAGCGTTTGGTAGAGGGAGACTTGGCAGCTGTTGCCAAGGTGTTTCAGTCCGTTTTTTAAGGTCATTGGCCCACATACAACAAACTTTGGGGACGGCACGATTCGGCGCAAAAAACTTGCACCTGCGGTCACACCTGCCAGATTATTGAATGATGAAGAATGGATACTTAAGGCAATTACGCAGCGTGCGAGGGGTTGGTTGTTGAATGAGCCAAT
>JAJSRW010000380.1:0-22249 GCA_022414725.1 Microglena sp. YARC | reverse complement strand
AGAGAGATCAGGTGCAAGTTTGAAGCTGTGCAGGCTCGGGTTGGGAGTTACCAAACAGTAAGGAAACATTCAGTCCAGTCACGCGTGGGAGTGGTTAGAATATCAGTTGCACTTGCCTGTGATATTTTGATGTCGGACTAGACTTCAATGTCATGCTAATTAGGTAAAGGCAAAAACGCTGCCCCAGGGGGAATACGAACCCTTGTCGAATCTCTCCGTATAGCTCATGGCGTTACACCACTGAGCGGCAGTAGTACTATGCTGTGTCACTGTGTTTTGTGAGTACGGACATAGCGTGGTGGCCAACCGGTTGTTACGCCCCGATGGCCGTTTAAGGATGCTTCGCGGTAGCTACTGAAGGAATCTACCGGTGGAATCTTCCAAAGATGCCTTCACGTAGATTCCCTCCCGAACAGTATAAAAGGGACTCACGAAGAGCAGAAATAACCACTTACTCTCTCTCTGGTCCCAGGTAAGATTTACTGTTCTGGCTGCCATTACTGGCGTCTCTTGCTATATGATCTTTGGTGCTCCAGAAAGCTGAAGACTCGCGCGCATCTGTTCGCGGCGCAATCCTGCCCGAGCGAATCTGTTTTCGCGCGCACCTGACTGTGCGCATTTTGTTTAAACTAGTTGTTTAGCTTTGTTTGCAGCTCTCTTCTTTCTCTCTGCTTTGATAACTCTGACACTTATCCTAATTGCTTGCTTAGATATTGAAGGCTCTTCGCCTGCTTCTTGTACATTGCCTTTCCCACTTGTCAGTTCTTAAGCCTCTCTTTGTAGTTGTTTATTTCTGAATGTAATGACCACTTACTCTCTCTCTGGTCCCCAGCCTATTTATTTTACAGTTGGGTCCAGTTGGAGGTCCTCCCAAAGACCAACCAGCCATGGTTCCAAGAGCTCTTGCCTCTGGTGGGGGGGGAGGCCTTGCTGGATCAGCTGCTCCTCAAAGTCTGCCCGTAACCATGCTTCTCGAGGTTTCTTGCGTAGGGTGATGAGGGCAGCTTGGGGTGTCCTTGGGGGAGAAGGGCAGCAAGGGTGAGAGGTGTAACCGGCCAGAGGGCCAGACCTCCCAAAGACGGGTCCTCTCCAGTGAGGGGTGTTGTTGAAAGGTGGTTTTTCCAGTAGGATGGATTGGGGGCACTGCATGGGCGAGCCGATAATTCTACGAATGGTCCGCAAGGAGAAAAGCCTCTGCACTTTCCCGGGCCAAGTTGGAGGTGATTTTTTTTTTTTTTTTTTTTTTTTTTTTACATAGGGAGAACCAGGAAAGGTAAACATCTGATAAAACCTAGCCCTATGTGACCAAGAAGAAAAAACCAAAGAAGAAGACTAGAAGACATGGACCAAAAAGTCGCTAAGACAAAGATCCAAACAAAAGACGAAAAGACTAGGGGACAAAAGAACGAGGGACACAAACTAATTACTAGGAGGGGCAAAGGACAAAGGGCCTTCCGAGCACGCACCCCCACCTCCAAGCAACACTGTTCCTCCCAACCAATAAAACACCACTGTAACCTCCAAGAGCAAACACAGAAAAAGAAGGAAAAAGCATGCACCCGAAGGGGTCTGCTGATCTAAGATTAAAACACTGCAGGGCATCACTCCTGTACAGGCCCCAGTGCATCAGGGCATCACTCCTTTAGCAAACCAGCACATGCTCTCAGCATGTGAATTGAGGCGATGTCCACAGAAACGGGGCGGTAACCAGGTATGGTATCCACTTGCCCTGACCTGGAGAAGGCGCACAGCCGAGAAATCTCGTGACGTAGAGCTGCTGCAGGGGTGAGCTGTGTAACTGAAGAGGAGCCATGTGGTCTTGGCCAGCATAGCAGCCGAGTGGGAAGCAAGATGGGGTACAGCAGCCCTCCTCGATGAAAAGGAAGGACGGTGTCCGAAGCGAGGGAAGAGGTGTCCTGGACGTGGTGATTCCTCCTCCTGTAGGCTAGAGGTTGCAACAAAGGCATTGAGAGAAGATTGCAACTGCTGGCGGAGAGGCGCTGGTGGTGATGCAAAGTTAGCCTGGAGATGAACTTGGAAGCCAAGCATTGCATAGCAACATGCGCCTTCCAATAACATTGAGATTGCGTGAGAGCATGGAGCTGCTGCACGTGAGATGCTATGGGGCATGTGCCTGTAGGCTGCAGCCTTGCAAAAGGGCAGTGTCTGCACGACGGCCACGCCCAGCAATCTGTGAGGTGTGTCTGGGGATGGAGGTGGTAACCAGTCAAGAGATGGGTGCCAAAGGGCGGGGTCCAGATCTGCAGGGAGGGGTATGTCGGGGGGAAGTTCTAGAAGAAAGACGGGTCTTGGGGACATGACTGGGCGGGTAAGCCAGCCGAATTGGCTACGACGTATGTTCTCCTTGATGATAGGCCCATCTGTGCTGGTTGAGGACAAAGTGCTTGCCATCGTCCAGCAAACGAGAGGGTGCAGGGGCACTCTCCTGAGGGAAGACGGAAGGATTCGCAGAGTTCCACAAGATCTCAGTTTGGTTATTGTAGGTGATGAAGGGCTCAAAGATGATGACCCATTGATTACAGCTCAAGGCCCACCCTGAGGAAGCCGGAAGTGTTGGGAAGGAGGTAGTGAAGAAACCGTTGAGACGCACTCGCGTAGAGCTGCCATTCATGAGGATATCGCACCAGCGCGTGATGCCTGCACTATTGAATCCCATGGCTGACATTGTCTTTAGGAGCCATCCCTGTTGACAGAATCATAAGCTTTAGTGAGGTCAGAATGCAGCAACCAGCCTGGTAGCCAAGCTCTTTCAAGCGCGCAGCCAAGCCTAGGTGATAGCGGATGTTGTCACTGATGTCTCTGCCACGGAGGAAAGCTGATTGAGTGACGTCGATGAGATATTCAGTGGGCGTTGCAGCCGGTGAGCCATGATCAAAAGGATCAGCTTAAGGTCGCAATTGAGAAGGGTGATAGGACGGTAACCTGCGAGGGAGTCTTGGGGCTGACCAGTCTTGTGGAGAAGGCAGTAGGTTCCCTGAAGGAGGGGTGCTAGGGGGGCCGAGTTAACTTGATCTTGGAAGGCAAAGTTGAAAACCCTTTGAAGGATCGCGGACAGTTCTTCATGGAACGCATTGTAGACTTCAAAGGGAAGTCCGTCATAACCTGGGCTGGAGCCTCGAGAAGCAGAGCGGATGGCAAGGTCCATCTCCTCTGATGTGATTAGGCCATCGCATTGACACTTCTGCAAGGGCTGCATAACTAGGGGGGAGGGGACCGAGGAGGGATGTGAGCAGAAGATCCTGGTTAGCCTGGTTGATGTGAGGGTTTGGACGATACAGTCCAAAGGAGGAATCAGCACTATAAAAGTCCCGGGCATACTCCAGTCCTATGGTGACTCCTATCATTGAAGAGAGGTCAGCCACAGAAAGGGGGTGATGTTGGGGTGGCCCTGGAGGCTGGATAAGCTTGATGTGGACTTGGGGGTGAGGGAACGGGAAAGGTGGTGGAAGTAAAGGAAGATGAATCCAAAAGTGTGCTCGAGGATAGGTAGAGCTTTGAGCATTGGAGCAAGGAGTTGCTGCCAGCGAGTGTTGCTGCTAATGCCTTAGCCTTGGCTATGTTGAGGCGTGCCAGGAAAGAAATTGCATCGGGGGAGAAATGCACCTGTGAGAATTCTGCTGGGCGTCGTCCTCTGCTAAGCGGGCGCACGCTGGTGGGCACGGCGATGCTTCTTGTAAATGGCCCAACTGCTGGTGCGAATAACTTCCTTCATGTTGTCCCATTTTGTGACGATGTCTGAATCGGGTAAGAGGTTTAGGAGGAGGGATTGTGAAGCGATGATGTTCTTGAGCTCATCACAAGCTTTCTGGAATGTTGAGGAGGAGGAGGGGGAACCCTTGCAGCCCTTGGCCCTTGGGTGGAGCGTGGCCTAGGAAGGAGAGGGTTATAGACACAGGGCGGTGGTCAGAGATAAAGCCAGAGGTAGGGAGAATGGAGGAAGTGGTTGTGAAGAGGGCTAGGAGGGAGTCTGAAGCAGCCAGCGGTCAAGCCTACCGCCCGATGAGGCTGGGGATGCTCCAATGTGTGAAGTCTTTGGCAGTCGGGTGCGTGTTCTCCAGATGTCTTGTAGGCTGTAGGTATTCATGATGTCTGCAAGGGGAGGTGCCCCTGCATGCGACTCATGGGGTCAATATTGAGTCTGTGAGGAGGGTAGACCGCATCGAGGGGGTCAAGAATGCAGTTGAAATCACCACAACGAGAAGGAGGCGTCCGTCAGTGGGAAGGTTGGGACGCACCGCAGTTGAAAAAAGAAGTCTTCTCTGTCAGCAGCTTGGGCCGGAGCATAGACGCACAAAATGGTGATGACGGAGTCACCAATGAAAGCATCGATGCCTAGAATGCGGCCTGTTGGACCTAGGATAGGTCTTAGGACGGGATCTGTGATGGGGCAGTGAGGGCTTAATATCAGGATGATGCCTTCAGTGTGCCCTGTACCAGGGCAAAAGAAAAATCTTGCGCCTGGCCAGATTGCCCCCAGCGCCTGGGAGGTGTTTGAAGAAGGTCCTCGGGTGATGAGGTTGACTCTTACTTCAGTGAGCACTGCCATATCCACTCGCGTTTCTCGAAGCCAAGAAATGTGCTCAAAGAGTTTAAGGGGTGTAAGTCCTTGCGCGTTGGTGCAGACAAAGGTACTCCTAGGAGGGGCATGCTGTGCATTCATTCGTGTTCTCACCCTGGTGTGATCCCGGCTTGTGTTGCGGCTGATATTTAAGCGTGCAGATTTGCGGGTTGACCTAGGGGACAATTCAGAGAGAAAGGTGCTGGGAAGAGAGACTGCCCACCAGGGCTGTTTAGTCTTCTGGGACTGTCCGAGTTTCTTGCGAGAGTGGACAGCCTGTTGAAGAGGGACGGCCCGTAAGGGGTGAACGGTCTGAAGAGAGGAGGTGGCACGGTGAGGGGGGGAAGCTTGAGCGGGGGAGGTTGCCTGTAGAGGGGGAGGGGATGAGCGCCACCAACGTGCGTTGTCAGCACGTGAAGTGGAAGGGGGGGTGGCAGGAGGAGTTAAGAAGAAGGGGAGAAGGAGAAGGGACGGGGAGGTGGGATCTGGGGGGGGTGTATGCTCCAAGGGCCGAGTGAAAGGATGCTGTAGGAGATTGTGTGGGTACCAAAGCTGTTGCTGTGGGTGTCAACACTGATTCTGCTACTGGTGGTGTCAAAACATCAGCTGCTGTAGGAAGATCCGATTCCTCTACCGGTGGCAAAGCTGTGTAAGCCAGTGCAAGTGTTAAAGCAAGTGATGCTGATACTGTAGCCAATGCAGCTGGTGCTAAAGCCGAGACCGATGTTGCTGTCGTTGGTGGCTGAACCAAGGCTCCTACTGCAGGTGCCTGTGCTAGTGCAGCTTGGTTTTGTAATGGAGTCAATTTTTTTGTTTTGTTTTTTGAGCCTTTAGCTACTGATGCTGTTGCTGGAGCTGAGGTTGATGCTGCTGAGGGAGGTTGAGCTGATGCTGATGCTGATCTTGATGCTGGTGCTGAGGTTGCTGAGGGTGCTGATGGTGATAGCACTGTGGATGATGCTGATGCTAATGCTAGTGTTGCTTGGTCTGATGCTGATGCTGAGGCTGAGGGAGCTTATGCTAGAGCTGATACAGATGCTAATGTTGATGCTGACTCTGAGGCTGAGACTGAGGCTCTGGCTGAGGCTGCTGATGCCGAGGCTGAGAGAGCTGGAGCTGATGCTAGAGCTGATACTGATGCTGATGCTGATGCTGACGCTGAGGCTGAGGCTGTGGCTGAGGCTGTGGCTGTGGCTGAGGCTGAGGCTGAGGCTGAGGCTGAGGCTGCTGATGTTGGTACTGCTGAAGCCGAAACAGATCTTGGATTGGAAGGTGCAACTGATGTTAGTTGTGAATATAATGGTGGTTGTTGCTCTTGATGGGTAGATGCTGGTACAGAAGCGTGAGAAGGAGCTGTTGCTGAAGAAGTTGCTTGGGAGTGTGCTGCTTGTGGTGCTGTAGCTGCGGCTAGATCTAATTCTGCACCTGTGTGATGGGGATGAGCTGTCTGTGCATCTGAAGTGGAGTATGAAACTTGTGCTTCATCTGAAGAAGGGGGTGCGGGTGAAGTTCCTGGCTCAGTGTTGGCGGTGCTGTCGATGGGGGCTGCTGAAGTCACTGGGTCTGTGTGTGTCTCCGACAGGAGAAGGCTTGAAAAAGATTGTAACCTGGGGCCAGCTCTGAGGGAACCGGCGTGGAGGAGTGCCTCAGTAGAGGGAAACATGTAGGGGCTGTTGGGAGAGGGGGATGGTGTGGTAGACCATGTTGAGGAGGAGGGTGGGGTGAGAGTGCTGTGGACTGGACGGTGGGAGGGACAGGGGAAATGGAGAGAATGAGGAGGGGTACCATAGGTCGGGGTCCCGATGGGTTCCATGTTGGAAGAAGGGGAAGGGAAGGGGAGGGGGAAGGAGGAGGAGGAGGAGGGGAAGTAAAGGGGAGGGTAGAAGCAGAAGGGCCCTGGAAAGAAGTGAGAGGGGATGTGGTGGAGAGGTGGGAACGAGCAGAATGGGAGGGGAGGGGGAAAGAGAGTGGATCTTGATCCAAGAAGGTGCTTAAGGGGGGTCTTCCAGGGAGGGAGAGGGAGGGGAGAAAGGGTGGCAGGCGGTGGAGGAAGGGGTCTTTTGGGGGTGGGATGATATCCACGATGAAGACGGCAGCGTTGGCGTTCACGCCAAGACATATCATGCAACAAAGACCCAGTTCCCACCATTTTGTGCCAGGTTACACCGAGGAACGTGCTGCTTGGCCCAGGCTGTGGAGCATTCTACCCCCCTCCACCTTGGACACTCACCCTAGCACTAACCCTGACCTGCGAGGCCTCCGTGGTCTTGAATCCCGATGGATTGCCTCAGCAACAGAGAGAGCGCTCGTTGTCACCCCTATTCCAGTCCCCTCCCCTGAAGACCTCCCACAGAACGCTTGGGTGGACTTACAACGTGTCCGCCCTCCCGTCCAGGCCCAGCGGAGAGAACTGCCCAAAGACAAGACGAACCTCAAGTCTCCCTCCCTCTACGTGCAGGCTTTTCGCAGGTGTGGGTACGCCTCGCTGACAAGACTCTCCACCGTCCTTATACCATCACTTGCCGGAGCTTGCTTCATGCACCCTGGGCTGCAATGCGTTCCTTGCTCATGTACGAGGACGCTTCCAACGGGTCAACCAAGACGACCCCCCCTCCATAGTCTGCTCCAGCCCTGACTGCTTGCAGCTGCACACTGCTGACACAATGTCTCACGCTTTCTTGGAATGCCCTGATTCTGCCCCTGTCATAGACTGGCTCCTTTCCACTTGGGAGACCTCACCGGTGGGCAGCGCCTTCCTCGTTGCCCCTTCTTCCTCCTCGGTGACGACATCACCCTTTGGCCCGGGACACCCCCTCCTCCCTCTACCCTAAGGTTGTGGTCCTTCCTGCGTATAACCACCTTGGGCGCGATATGGCAGGTCCGTTCGTCCGGGCTGACAGACTGGACCATTCTGAGCCCCTTCACCACAAGGCTATCTGCCTTGCCCTTGGCCACCTTCACCAAGCCATCGCCCAAGGACTGGATGCGCACCCAGACGGATCTTCGACACCTTGATAATGGCGCCTTCTGTCAAGATTGGTGGCGTGGCCTAGATTGCTCTCTCACAGTGGCTTCCTTTGCAAGCTTATGGGCCACCCCCCCGATCTTTTGCACCATGATTGGGGCCACTCCCGTGACCAGGAGCCTGATACCCGCACCATGGAAATGACAATCCCCATGGCCCAGCGCTCCCTACAATCCAGACCCAACCCAGACCCAGCCCAAGCCCTAGTTCTAGACCCTGATCTAGACCCTGACCCAGATCCAGCCCATTACCCGGATCTAGACCTTGCTCTAGACCCTGACCCAGACCAGCCATTCCCGAGCTCTAGACCCTGATCTAGACCCTGATTTAGGTCCAGCCCAAGCCCCAGCTCTAGGCCCCGATCTTGACCCTGACCTAGATCCAGCCCAAGCCCAAGATCAAGACCCTGCCCCAGATCAGGATCAGGTTCCAGATTTGGACACAGCACACGACAACGTTCCAGATCTAAGGGCTAGATCTGGACCAAGATCAAGGTCCAGATCTGCGCTAAGATCCAGATCAAGATCTGGTTCTTGATACTGTCTCTGTCTTCATTCCTGTTGTTTACCTGCCCAGACCAGTCTTTTAGGTTTTCGCTTTGCTTCCAGTTGTCTTTCTTCTTTTCTGGTTGCCTCCCTGCTTTTGGCTTGTTTTTGCAGTTTCTCCCTTAGTTTGCTTCCCTAGTTCAGTTTCCACCCTTAGTTGCCTCCTTAGTTTCCCCCTCAGTTGCTTCTTAGTCCCCCCCCTCCCCCCCTTTTTTCTCTTAGTTTCTTGCATAGTTTTCCTTTTAGTCCTCCTTAGTTTTGCATCTCCCTCTTTCAGTCTTCTGATCCGGTGACGGTTAGAGGTTGCAATGTTATCCCCCCCCCCTTCATAGGTCTTTTTTCTTAGTAGTCCTAGCCCCTTCTCTTGGGCTTCCTGTTTTTGGCTTCTTCCTTGCCTCTCTGGTTTGTTTGTCTTCTGTTCCCGTCCTCCTTTGTCCCTTACGTCGCCCAGGTGGTGTCCGTCCCTTAGCTGTCCCTTAGCCGTTCTTGCCTTTTTCTTTGGTCTTTTCTCCTTGGTCACAAAGGGCTAGGTTTATCAGTTGCGCCTTTTCCTGGTTCCCCCCTTTGTAAAAAAAAAAAAAAAAAAAGACTGTAGCGGAGGATAATGACTGCCCCCGGGACGGGAGCAAGGGGGAAGTTGGAAAGGTGGGCAGGAATTGTCTTGTAGCCGGCCGCTAAGAGGATGGCCTCAGGAAGGCCAATGCGTGCGCATGTGGAGGGTACATTGAAGAATTTAAGGCGGCGGTGTGAAGAGGGGAGAGGGGGAGGAGCAGAGGATAGGGGGATGAGGATCTGTGGCTGTGTCCACTCCACAGTGAAGTTGCCAGAATGAGATAGCCGCCTGGAAAGGTCAGCGTAATATCGGCCAGTGGGTGCAAGGACGATGCACCAATAAGCTTTTGCATGGGACCCGCATCGCCCCATTGGCGGCATACCATGGAGAAGGGGGGTGAAGTACTGGAGGAGGAAGGTGAGAAAGGCTGGCAGCTCTTGGGGCTCAACTGCTGCTTTACCTACTTCCAGTAAGAAGGTGTGCGGGCATGGAAGGATGTGCGAGACTTGGGAGCTGGTCATCCATGGGGCTTGATGTAGAGTCCAGGGGATGTCTCGCACATCAGTGGTCCATTGGGATCTTCTTAGCATGTGCTGAGCCATGGGGGGAAGCTGCATGGGGCTGTCAGAGAGAAGGAACAGAAGAGGCCATGATAGCTGAAAGGGGCTGGGAGAAGTATACCAGGTGTAGGATTGACTCCCATGCAAAGAAGGAAGGGCTGAAAGTGTGTGGGGAAACTCGAGTGTCAGACCAGGCTGGCTGAGACACTGCTTCTATTGCAGGGCTGAAGGGGGAAGCAGAGAGTATCAAGAAGGGCAATTCGCACACTGAGCGGCTTGAGAGCTTCAAGACGAGCACAAGAACACTGTAACGTATTGAGGGAAGAGTGAGAAAAAGGCTGTCGAAGTTGAGGTCGGCCAGAGGAGTGAAAAGTCGTCCAGGTGCATGCCTCACGCCCCGCAACGAATTGATGGTGGTTGCGAAGCTCAAGAAGCTGCGCGAAAGATGCGGAAGCTGAAAAAGATCTTCTTCCTTGCCACTCTGGTTTGTTTGTCTTCTGTTCCCGTCCTCCTTTGTCCTTTACATCGCCCAGGTGGTGTCCGTCCCTTAGCTGTCCCTTAGCCGTTCTTGTCTTTTTCTTTGGTCTTTTCTCCTTGGTCACAAAGGGCTAGGTTTTATCAGTTGCGCCTTTTCCTGGTTCCCCCCTTTGTAAAAAAAAAAAAAAAAATGTACGAGGACGCTTCCAACGGGTCAACCAAGACGACCCCCCCTCCATAGTCTGCTCCAGCCCTGACTGCTTGCAGCTGCACACTGCTGACACAATGTCTCACGCTTTCTTGGAATGCCCTAATTCAGCCCCTGTCATAGACTGGCTCATTTCCACTTGGGAGACCCTCACCGGTGGGCAGCGCCTTCCTCGTTGCCCCTTCTTCCTCCTCGGTGACGACATCACCCTTTGGCCCGGGACACCCCCTCCTCCCTACTACCTAAGGTTGTGGTCCTTCCTGCGTATAACCACCTTGGGCGCGATATGGCAGGTCCGTTCGTCCCGGGCTGACAGACTGGACCATTCTGAGCCCTTCACCACAAGGCTATCTGCCTTGCCCTTGGCACCTTCACCAAGCCATCGCCAAGGACTGGATGCGCACCAGACGGATCTTCGACACCTTGATAATGGCGCCTTCTGTCAAGATTGGTGGCGTGGCCTAGATTGCTCTCTCACAGTGGCTTCCTTTGCAAGCTTATGGGCCCCCCCCCCGATCTTTTGCACCATGATTGGGGTCACTCCCGGTGACCAGCCTGATACCCGCACCATGGAAATGACAATCCCCATGGCCCCAGCGCTCCCTACAATCCCAGACCCAATCCCAGACCCAGCCCAAGCCCTAGTTCTAGACCCTGATCTAGACCCTGACCCAGATCCAGCCCATTACCCGGATCTAGACCTTGCTCTAGACCCTGACCCAGACCCAGCCCATTCCCGAGCTCTAGACCCTGATCTAGACCCTGACCTAGGTCCAGCCCAAGCCCCAGCTCTAGGCCCCGATCTTGACCCTGACCTAGATCCAGCCCAAGCCCAAGATCAAGACCCTGCCCCAGATCAGGATCAGGTTCCAGATTTGGACACAGCACACGAGAACGTTCTAGATCAGGGGCTAGATCTGGACCAAGATCAAGGTCCAGATCTGCGCTAAGATCCAGATCAAGATCTAGATCTTGATACTGTCTCTGTCTTCATTCCAGTTGTACATGCTGTAAAATAAATAGGCGGGGGACTAGAGAGAGAGGAAGTGGTGATTACATCAGAACCAATACAACTACAAAGAGAGGCGAATGCCTTAGAACTGACAAGTGGGAACAGGCAATGTACAAGAAGCAAGCGAAGAGCCTTCAATGTCTAAGCAAAGCAATTAGAACTTAGAGTCAGAGTATCAAAGAAGAGAGAAAGAGAGAGCTGCAAACAAAGCTGAACAACTAGCTTTGAACAAATGCGCACAGTCAGATGCGCGCGAACAGATTCGCTCGGTCAGATGCGCGCGAACAGATGCGCGCGAGTCTCAGCTTTCTGGAGCACCAAAGATCATAGCAAGAGACGCAGTAATGGCAGTAGGACAGTAAATCTTACTTGGGGACTAGAGAGAGAGTAAGTGGTACTCTGCTCTCGTGAGTCCCCTTTTATACTGTTCGGGAGGGAATCTACGGAAGGCATATTTGGAAGATTCCACCGGTAGATTCCTTCAGTAGCTACCGCGAAGCATCCCTAAACCGGCCATCGGGCGGTAACAACCGGTTGGGCACAAGCGGTAAGTTGTACTCACACGTCACGGCTCAGCATATTACTACCGGCTCAGTGGTGTAGCGCCGTGTGCTATTCGGATATTCGACAGGGGTTTGAATCCCTCCGGGGGCAGCGTTTTGCCTTTACCTTATTAGCATCACATGAAGTCTAGTCCGTCATCAAATATCACCAGGCAAGTGCTAACTGATATTCTAACACTCCCACTCGTGACTGACTGAATGTTTCTACTTGTTGGTAACTCCCAACCCGAGCCTGCACAGCTCAAACTTGCACCTAGGCAGGATTTTAGTGAGTACATCTGCCACCATTTCCTCAGTAGAGATGTAGGTGAAGGTCACCTCTGACCTTGCCACTCGCTCACGCGCAAAGTGTTGCACAACATCAATATGCTTCGTGCGCACGCAGGAGATGGGGTTCTTCAGCAGCTTAATGGCTGCTTGGTTGTCACCGTAGATAGGTACTGCTCCTAGCACCATTCCAAACTCAGGTAGAAGGTTCCTGAACTAGAGTGCTTCATTGACAGCTGCACCAGCAGCCATGTACTCAGCCTCTGTGGTGGAGTGCGCCACCGTGGGCTGCAGTCGGCTCTGCCAGGAGACCACAGCTCCATTCAGCCTGAAAGCGTAGCCAGTCGTCGACCTGCGTGTGTCAGTGTCTCCAGCGAAGTCTGAGTCAGCGTAGCCCTGAAGCTCCAGCAGATCACTGCCTCCAAAGAACAACCCATAGTCCAGAGTGCCAGAATTGTACGCCAACACATGCTTTGCAGCAGCCAGGTGGTCCTCAGTGGGGTTTGCCATGTACCTGGCCAAAGGTCCCACTGACTGTGAGAGGTCGGGCCTGGTGCACACTGCAAGATACATCAGAGACCCAATGATCTCGCTGTAGCTCACAACAGTCTAGGCCATAGGCTCTCCTGCCTTGGTCAGCTTGGTGGCTGGGGATAGTGGCACCTTCATTGACTTGGCATGTGAGGCAAACTTGTCCATGAGGTCAGCCACATACCTTTTCTGAGTCAAGAGGAGTGTCTTCATCCCTCTGTCCCTGATGATGTCCATACCAAGGTAGAAGGAGGATTCCCCCATGTCCTTGATTTTGAAGATTGATAAAACCCAAGTGACCCCAATCATGGTGAAAAAGATCGGGGGGGGGTGGCCCATAAGCTTGCAAAGGAAGCCACTGTGAGAGAGCAATCTAGGCCACGCCACCAATCTTGACAGAAGGCGCCATTATCAAGGTGTCGAACATCCGTCTGGGTGCGCATCCAGTCCCAGGCAATGGCTTGGTGAAGGTGGCCAAGGGCAAGGCAGATAGCCTTGTGGTGAAGGGGCTCAGAATGGTCCAGTCTGTCAGCCCGGGACGAACGGACCTGCCATATCGCGCCCAAGGTGGTTATACGCAGGAAGGACCACAACCTTAGGGTAGAGGGAGGAGGGGGTGTCCCGGGCCAAAGGGTGATGTCGTCACCGAGGAGGAAGAAGGGGCAACGAGGAAGGCGCTGCCCACCGGTGAGGGTCTCCCAAGTGGAAATGAGCCAGTCTATGACAGGGGCAGAATCAGGGCATTCCAAGAAAGCGTGAGACATTGTGTCAGCAGTGTGCAGCTGCAAGCAGTCAGGGCTGGAGCAGACTATGGAGGGGGGGTCGTCTTGGTTGACCCGTTGGAAGCGTCCTCGTACATGAGCAAGGAACGCATTGCAGCCCAGGGTGCCATGAAGCAAGCTCCGGCAAGTGATGGTATAAGGACGGTGGAGAGTCTTGTCAGCGAGGCCGTACCCACACCTGCGAAAAGCCTGCACGTAGAGGGAGGGAGACTTGAGGTTCGTCTTGTCTTTGAGCAGTTCTCTCTGCTGGGCCTGGACGGGAGGGCGGACACGTTGTAAGTCCACCCAAGCGTTCTGTGGGAGGTCTTCAGGGGAGGGGACTGGAATAGGGGTGACAACGAGCGCTCTCTCTGTTGCTGAGGCACTCCATCGGGATTCAAGACCACGGAGGCCTCGCAGGTCAGGGTTAGTGCTAGGGTGAGTGTCCAATGTGGAGGGGGGTAGAATGCTCCACAGCCTGGGCCAAGCAGCAACGTTCCTCGGTATAACCTGGCACAAAATGGTGGAACTGGGGCTTTGTTGCATGATATGTTGGTGAAGAAGGGCCTGCCGTGCTTGGCGCACAGAGAGTTCAAGAAGGTTCACCTCAGTATCATCATGGAGGTGGAGAACCCCATTATTTGGGTCCAGTTGGAGGTCCTCCCAAAGACCAACCAGCCATGGTTCCAAGAGCTCTTGCCTCTGGTGGGGGGGGAGGCCTTGCTGGATCAGCTGCTCCTCAAAGTCTGCCCGTAACCATGCTTCTCGAGGTTTCTTGCGTAGGGTGATGAGCGCAGCTTGGGGGTGTCCTTGGGGGGGAAGGGCAGGAAGTGAGCTCGTTGTTGATGAGCTGAGCGGATGTCCTTGAGACGGTGCCACCAGAGTGCTTGGGAGGAGAGCACTTGGTTTGAGGTGATGGGCATGGACGGAAAAGGAGGGGTGTTGTTGAAGGTGGTTTCCAGTAGGATGGATTGGGGGCACTGCATGGGCGGAGCGATAATTCTACGAATGTTCAGCAGGAGAAAAGCCTCTGCACTTTCCAAGGCCAAGTTGGTGGTGATTGAGGCGATGTCCACAGAAGACGGGGCGGTAACCAGGGCATGGTATCCACTTGCCTGACCTGGAGGATGGCGCACAGCCCGAGAAATCTCGTGACGGTAGAGCTGCTGCCTGGGGTGACCTGTGTAACTGAAGAGGAGCCATGTGGTCTTGGCCAGCATAGCAGCCGAGTGGGAAGCAAGATGGGGCACAGCAAGCCCTCCTCGATGAAAAGGAAGGACGGCTGTCCCGAAGCGGGGGAAGAGGTGTCCTGGACGTGGTGATTCCTCCTCCTGTAGGCTAGAGGTTGCAACAAAGGCATTGAGAGAAGATTGCAACTGCTGGCGGAGAGGCGCTGGTGGTGATGCAAAGTTAGCCTGGAAGATGAACTTGGAAGCCAAGCATTGCATAGCAACATGCGCCCTTCCAATAACATTGAGATTGCGTGAGAGCCATGGAGCTGCTGCACGTGAGATGCTATGGGGCATGTGCTGGTAGGCTGCAGCCTTGCAAAGGGCAGTGTCTGCACCGAACGGCACGCCCAGCAATCTGTGAGGTGTGTCTGGGGGGTGGAGGTGGAAGCCAGTCAAGAGATGGGTGCCAAGGGCGGGGTCCAGATCTGCAGGGAGGGGTATGTCGGGGGGAAGTTCAAGAAGCAGAAGACGGGTCTTGGGAACAGACTGGGCGGGTAAGCCAGCCGAATTGGCTACGACGTATGTCTCCTTGATGATAGGCCCATCTGTGGCTGGTTGAGGACAAAGTGCTTGCCATCGTCTGCAAACGAGAGGGTGGCAGGGGCCAACTCTCCTGAGGGAAGACGGAAGGATTGCAGAGTTCCACAAGATCTCAGTTGGTTATTGTAGGTGATGAAGGGCTCAAAGATGATGACCCATTGATTACAGCTCAAGGCCCCACCCTGAGGGAAGCCGGAAGTGTTGGGGAAGGAGGTAGTGAAGAAAACCGTTGAGACGCACTCGCGTAGAGCTGCCATTCATGAGGATATCGCACCAGCGCGTGATGCCTGCCACTATTGAATCCCATGGCTGACATTGTCTTTAGGAGCCAACCCCTGTTGACAGAATCATAAGCTTTAGTGAGGTCAGAATGCAGCAACCAGCCTGGTAAGCCAAGCTCTTTCAAGCGCGCAGCCAAGCCTAGGTGATAGCGGATGTTGTCACTGATGTCTCTGCCACGGAGGAAAGCTGATTGAGTGACGTCGATGAGATATTCCAGTGGGCGTTGCAGCCGGTGAGCCATGATCAAAAGGATCAGCTTTAAGGTCGCAATTGAGAAAGGGTGATAGGACGGTAACCTGCGAGGGAGTCTTGGGGCTGACCAGTCTTGTGGAGAAGGCAGATGGTTCCCTGAAGGAGGGGTGCTAGGGGGGCCGAGTTAACTTGATCTTGGAAGGCAAAGTTGAAAACCCGTTGAAGGATGGGGGACAGTTCTTCATGGAACGCATTGTAGACTTCAAAGGGAAGTCCGTCATAACCTGGGCTGGAGCCTCGAGAAGCAGAGCGGATGGCAAGGTCCATCCCTCTGATGTGATTAAGGCCATGGCCATTGACACCTTCTGCAAGGGCTGCATAACTAGGGGGGAGGGGACGAGGGAGGGATGTGAGCAGAAGATCCTGGTTAGCCTGGTTGATGTGAGGGTTTGGACGATACAGTCCAAAGGAGGAATCAGCACTATAAAAGTCCCGGGCATACTCCATCCTATGTTGACTCCTATCATTGAAGAGAGGTCAGCCACAGAAAAGGGGGTGATGCTGGGGTGGCCCTCGAGGCTGGATAAGCTTGATGTGGACTTGGGGGTGAGGGGAACGGGAAAGGTGGTGGAAGTAGAAGGAAAGATGAATCCCCCAAAAGTGTGCTCAAGGATAGGTAGAGCTTTGAGCATTGGAGCAAGGAGTTGCTGCCAAGCGAGTGTTGCTGCTAATGCCTTAGCCTTGGCTATGTTGAGGCGTGCCAGGAAAGAAATTGCATCGGGGGAGAAATGCACCTGTGAGAATTCCTGCTGGGCGTCGTCCCTCTGCTAGCGGGCGGCACGCTGGTGGGCCACGGCGATGCTTCTTGTAAATGGCCCAACTGCTGGTGCGAATAACTTCCTTCGTGTTGTCCCATTTTGTGACGATGTCTGAATCGGTTAAGAGGTTTAGTAGGAGGGATTGTGAAGCGATGATGTTCTTGAGCTCATCACAAGCTTCTGGAATGTTGAGGAGGAGGAGGAGGAACCCTTGCAGCCCTTGGCCCTTGGGTGGAGCGTGGCCTAGAAAGGAGAGGGTTATAGACACAGGGCGGTGGTCAGAGATAAAGCCAGAGGTAGGGGAGAATGGAGGAAGTGGCTGTGAAGAGGGCTAGGAGGGAGTTTGAAGCCAGCCAGCGGTCAAGCCTAACCGCCCGATGAGGCTGGGATGCTCCAATGTGTGAAGTCTTTGGCAGTCGGGTGCGTGTTCCTCCAGATGTCTTGTAGGCTGTAGGTATTCATGATGTCTGCAAGGGAGGTGCCCCCTGCATGCGACTCATGGGGTCAATATTGAGTCTGTGAGGAGGGTAGACCGCATCGAGGGGGTCAAGAATGCAGTTGAAATCACCAACAACGAGAAGGAGGCGTCCGTCAGTGGGAAGGCTTTTGGGACGCACGCAGTTGAAAAAGAAGTCTTCTCTGTCAGCAGCTTGGGCCGGAAGCATAGACGCACAAAATGGTGATGACGGAGTCACCAATGAAAGCATCGATGCCTAGAATGTGGCCTGTTGGACCTAGGATAGGTCTTAGGACGGGATCTGTGATGGGGCAGTGAGGGCTTAATATCAGGATGATGCCTTCAGTGTGCCCTGTACCAGGGCAAAAGAAAAATCTTGCGCCTGGCCAGATTGCCCCCGCGCCTGGGAGGTGTGAAGAAGGTCCTCGGGGTGATGAGGTTTGACCTTACTTCAGTGAGCACTGCCATATCCACTCGCGTTTCTCGAAGCCAAGAAATGTGCTCAAAGAGTTTAAGGGGTGTAAGTCCTTGCGCGTTGGTGGCAGACAAAGGTACTCCTAGGAGGGGCATGCTGTGCATTCATTTCGTGTTCTCCCTGGTGTGATCCCGGCTTGTGTTGCCGCTGATATTTAAGCGTGCAGATTTGCGGGTTTGACCTAGGGGACAATTCAGAGAGAAAGGTGCTGGGAAGAGAGACTGCCCCAGCACCAGGGCTGTTAGTCTTCTGGGACTGTCCGAGTTCTCTTGCGAGAGTGGACAGCCTGTTGAAGAGGGACGGCCCGTAAGGGGTGAACGGTCTGAAGAGAGGAGATGGCACGGTGAGGGGGGGGAAGCTTGAGCGGGGGAGGTTGCCTGTAGAGGGGAGGGGCTGAGCGCCACCAACGTGCGTTGTCAGCACGTGAAGTGGAAGGGGGGGGTGGCAGGAGGAGTTAAGAGAAGGGGAGAAGGAGAAGGGACGGGGGAAGGTGGGATCTGGGGGGTGTATGCTCCAAGGGCCGAGTGGATGCCCAGGCTGGAAGAAGAAAGCGAGGGGATAGATGAGGGAGAGGGAGGAGTAGGGAGGAGCAGGGGGGCCAAGTCCTCGCGTGGGGGATGGAGGGGGAGGAAGAGAAGAAAGGGGAGGGGATGAGAGGGATATAAAAGGGTTCGGAGAACTCTTCGTTGTCATCGCTGTCACTATCAATAATAGGTTGGATGCCAAATCGAAGGGGGGCTGGGCATTGCAGTCGCCGCCTGCAGCTGGGACACGAGGAGTGTTCCTATAAGTGAACCAAGTCGTGATGCAATGTGAAGTGGAAGGAGTGCGCACAAGGTGTCCAATAAGGGGGCTCGTCCCAAAGGGGTTTGAGACAAAATGGGGCAGCAAAGCGGGATCATGCTGGGTGTTTGATAGAGAGTCCAGATCGCTGGTGGCTGGAGGGTGGTGGGTGAGGCGGCGGAGAGAGGTAAGGAAGGGGTGTGGGAGGGACGTCGGGTGGCCAGTGGGCTGGAGAAGAGGAGGGACAAGGAGAGGAGGAGGTGAAAAGGAAGGGGAACAGGGATGGGCAGGAGGAGTCTGGTTTGCCCTTGAGATGGGCAAGCACCAGCAGCAGCTGCTGCATCAGAGATGGGTCGGGGTTGGGAGCGATCGGGTCTGCGAGGGGAACAGGGGCGGGGGCGGAGATAGGAGGGACTTGAGCTGGGGGTAGAGGGAGACCTGGGATGAGATGAGTTAGAAGGGGGCTGGAGAGGGGCCCAATGAGGATAAGGGGGGAGCGATGGAGAGGAAGGAATCTTGACAGGGGAAGATGGAGACTCTAGCTAGTGCAGATGTTAGAGGGAGGCGGAGAGGGGGGAAAGGATGCTGTATGGAGATTGTGTGGTACCAAAGCTGTTGCTGTGGGTGTCAACACTGATTCTGGCTAGCTACTGGTGGTGTCCAAAACATCTGCTGCTGTAGGAAGAATCCGATTCCTCTACCGGTGGCAAAGCTGTGTAAGCCAGTGCAGGTGTTAAAGCTAAGTGATGCTGATACTTGTAGCCAATGCAGCGGGGTGCTAAAGCCGAGAGACCGATGTTGCTGTCGTTGGGTGGCTGAAACCAAGGCTCCTACTGCAGGTGCCTGTGGCTAGTGAAGCTTGGTTTTGTAAATGGAGTCAATTTTTTGTTTTTTTTTTTTGAGCCTATTAGCTACTGATGCTGATGCTGCGGTTGCTGGAGCTGAGGTTGATGCTGCTGAGGGAGGTTGAGCTGATGCTGATGCTGATCTTGATGCTGGTGCGGGTTGCTGAGGGTGCTGATGGTGATAGCACTGTGGATGATGCTGATGCTCAACTGCTAGTGTTGCTTGGTCTGATGCTGATGCCGAGGCTGAGAGAGCTGCTGAGCTGAGGGGTGCTAGAGCTGAATACTGATGCTAAGGCTGATGCTGACGCTGATGCTGAGTGCTGTGGCTGCTGAGCTGAGCGTGGCTGTGGCTGAGGCTGAGCTTGAGGCTGAGGCTGAGGGCTGAGGCTGCTGATGTTGGTACTTGCTGAAGCCGAAACAGATCTTGAAGTGGAAGTGCAACTGATGTTAGATTGTGAATATATATGGTGGTTGTTGCTCTTGATGGGCAGATGCTGGTACACAGAAGCGTGAGAAGGAGCTGCATGCTGAAGAAAGTTGCTTTGAGATGTGGTGCTGCTTCTGCGAGCTGTTGCTAGGCGGCTAGATCTAATCTGCACGCTCTGGGTGATGTGGAATGAGCTGGCCTGTGGATCTGAAGTGGAGTATGAAACTCGTGTGCTTCATCTGAGAAGGGGGTCGGGTGAAGTTCCTGGCCTCAGTGTTGCGGTGCTGTCGATGGGCTGCTGAAGTCACTGGCGATCTGTGTGTTCTCATGACAGGAAGAAGCTTGAACAAAGACTTAGTAACCCTGGGCGAGCTCCACTGAGGGAACCGCGCATGGAAGGAGTTGCCTCAGTAAGAGGGAAACATGTAGGGGGCTGTCTGGGCAGAAGGGGGATGGTTGTGCTGCGACCATGATTGAGGAGGAGGGTGGCGTGAGAGTCTGTGGGCTGGACGGTGGGCAAGGACCGGGGGAAATGGACGGAATGACCGAAGGCAGTACCATAGGTCGGCTGGCCCCGTATGGGTCCATCTTGGAGAAGGGAGAGAACGGAGGGAGGCCAAGGAGCAGAGCCGAGTAGGCAGGAGGGGAAGTTACCAAGGGGAGGTAAGACGAAGGGCCCTGGAAAGAAGTGAGAGGGATGGGTGGAGAGTGTGGGAACGAGGCCCAGAATGGAGGGGAGGGGAAAGAGAGAGGATTCTTGATCCAGAAAGGTGTGAAGGGGGTCTACCAGGCCCGAGGCGAGAGGGATTGGGAGAGAAAGGGTGGCAGGGCGGTGGATGAAGCGCCGCGTCTTCTGGCCACAAACCCATAGCCCGGGTGGGATGATTATCCACGATGAAGACCCCATGGCAGCGCTGGCGTTACACGCCAGACTGTCAGCGGAGGATACCATGACTGCCCCCGGGACGGGAGCAAGGGGGAGTTGGAAAGGTGACCATCCCCACACCACACCACACCCACCACCCACCCCACCCCATTCCACATCCACCACACAACAACACACATGGCGGACCAATTGTCTGTAGCCGGCCGCTAAGAGGATGGCCTCAAAAGGAAAGGCCCAATGCGTGCGCCAATGGGACCGGGTACGTTGAAGAAATTATTAACGCCGGCGGTTGTGAAGGGGAGATGGGGGAGGAGCACAGAGAAATAGGGGGATGAGGATTCTGTGGCTGCTGATCCACTCCCACAGTGAAGTTGCCGAAATGAGATAAGCCGCCTTGGAACAACGCGTCAGCGTAATATCCCAAGGCCAGTGCCGGATCATCGCAAAGGACGGACATGCACCAATAAGCTTTCTTCCCATTGGCCAACCCGCATCGCCATCCCATTAGCCGGCGCACTACCCTCACCATAGAAGGCGCCCCAGGTGGACCTATACTGCCGAGAGATGCGCGAGAAGGTTGAGACAAAGCCCATGGTCACCATCTTCGGGCACCGTCACACCATAGCTGCCAATCTCTCAACCTACTCTCCACAGTAAGAAGGTGTGCAGGGCCATCGGAAAGCGCAATGTTGCGGACCTTCGAGAGCCCACTGGTCATCCATGGGCTTGCTCCTGTAAGAGTCTGCCTAGGGGATGTCCTCCCGCATACATCAGTGGCTCCATTGGATCTTCTTAGCAATGTCTGCCGCCCCAATGGCGGGGCAAAGCTGCCACGGGGCATGACTTCAGAGAGAAGGAACAGAGAAGCCATGATCCAGCTGAACCACGGGCTGAGAGAAGCAATAATAACCAGGTGTAGGACTTGATCTCCATGCAAAGAAGAAGGCTGAAAGTGCCTCCTGCTAGTGTGCCAAACTCGCAAACACATCTACACCGTGATTCAGACCAGGCTGGCTGAGTACACATTGTGATAGCCAGGCTGAAGGCGGAAGCAAGAGCAAGTATAAGAAGGGCAATTCGCACAACTTGCGAGCGGCTTGAGACGCCCTTCAAGACGAGCACAGAACACTGTTAACGTATTGAGAGAAGAGCTTGACCGAAAAAGGCTGTCGAAGTTACCAGAGGCCATCTGGCCAGAGGAGTGAAAAGTCGTCCCCATACCCGGCATGCATGCCGCCACGCCCGCAACGAATTGACTGGTGGTGCGACACGACTCAGACCAGCTGCGAGCGAAAGATGCCGGAAGACTGAAAAATATCGGAGTGTGAAAGTTGGAGGCTGCACAAGGTGCTGCACCAACAACTGCCAACGAAGGCTAACAAGCTGACGCCGGACCAAGTCGACCATTCGAACCTGGCCAGTTTCGCTAAAAAAACGCCACCAGCCAACCATCGCTCCCATACCGAAACCAAGGTATAGGCAGATGCGTCCTCCTTGAGAGCTTCAAGACGAGCAACAAGCAACACAGAATACGCCACATTATTAGAGGGAAGAGGGAGACGCGCACCAAAGGCTGTCCCTACTGCCAAGTGAGCCAATTGGCCCGAAGAGAATGAAACCAGTCCCCAAGTGCATTGCCGCACGCCCCGCATACAACGAAATTGAGGTGGTTGCCGAAGCTTCAACGCAAAGCTGCCGCGGAAAGATTTCGCCACCGAAAGCACCCGCAAAAAGATCGGAGTTGCAGAAAGTTGGAAAAGGTCGGGTCAATGGAATCAATTTATTCGTCCACATGGATCAGCACATAGTTCCCAAGTCACCAGAGCCAGCCATAGCACCTATGAACCAACATCCCCAAGGGTCGGCCACAGAGGCATTAAAGCAAATGGCCCTCACACGCATGAGCGACAAGTTCTTGCCATACCCAAGCACATGGCCGGGCCTCTGCTTCAGGACCATAGAGTAGCTCACCTTGCGCAAAGCCAACCCAATGCGCCATCAGGATCGCTACTCCACCCAACTGCAAAAACTGGAGGTTGACCATCCATCACGAATCTCTCATCCACATTCCCCATTGCCCGGAACGCGTTGGCAACGTCCAGCTCATGCAAGTTACAAGATTCGCGGTCGAGCTGCTCGACAGCCAAGAGCGGTGCGCAGAGTGCACGCATTCCACAGGTCGCAGCCAATATATTCATTGTAGTCGAAGACACCTCCCGCTGCCTGCA
>JAJSRW010001931.1:0-27862 GCA_022414725.1 Microglena sp. YARC | reverse complement strand
CAAAGAGAAGAGATTAACCAACCCATCCCAACCCTCATGCCACACCACCTATCTAACCAACCCACCAACTACCTAACCACCCACCCCACCCACTGCCCACGCCCACCTATCTTACCTAACCCACCCCACCTACCTAACCTCCCCACCCAACCCCCACCTGCACACTATCTAACCACCCACCCCACCTACCTAACCACCCACCATAACCCCCACACTGCCGTCCCACCTATTCTAACCAACCCCACCTTCATCCAACCCCACCACCCCCCCACCTACCTAACCACCCAGCCACCCCAACCCCAACTGCCCCACCCACTATCTTACCACCCACCCCACCTACTAACACCCCACAACCCCCACTCCACCCCACCTATCTAAACCACCCCACCTACTTACCACCCAACCCCGCACTGCCTACCCCCTATTTAACCACCCCACCCCCACCTACTAACACCCCACCCAACCCCCACCTGCCCACACCACCTATTAACGCAACCCACCCCACCTACTGCCCACCCACCCAACCCCATCTGCCCACCCACCTAATCTAACCAACCCCCCAACCTACCTAACCACCCCACCCGCAACCCCACCTGCCCACACCCACCCTATCTAACCAACCCACTGACCTACCTAACCACCGCCAACCCCACTGCCCCACCCCACTATCTTAACCACCTCACCCCACCTACAACCACCCACCCCATCCCACTCCCACCCCACCTATTAACCAACCCACCACTACTACCACCCCACCCCCATACCCCCACCTGCCCACCACCCTATCTACCAACCACCACACCTACCTAACCATCCCCACCCCAACCACCCACCTGCCCACCCACCTATCTAACCAACCCGAACACATACCTTAAACCCCACTCACCCCAACCTACCTAACCACCCAACCCCCACTGCCACACACCTATCTAACAACCCACCCCCACCTACCTAACCACCCCGCCAACCCCCCTCCCTGCCCACTCCACTACCTATCTAACCAACGCCATACCCCACCTACCTAACCACCCATCCCAACCCCCTGCCCACCCCACTATCTAAGCAACCCACCCACCTACCTAACCACCCACCCCACCCACCTGCCCATCCCACCTATCTACCACCACCCACTACCTAACCACCCCCACCCCACCCCGCAACCAGCCCACCCACCTATCTAACCCTAACCCCACCTACCTAACCCCCACCCCAACCCCACTTGCCGTCCCCACCTATCTAACCACACCCACCCCCACCTACTCCACACCCACCCACCTACCGTGCCAACCCCACTACCAACCCCCACCGGTTGCCCACCCCACCTATCGAACCACCCACCCCACCTACCTAACCCCCCACCGCCAACCCCACCTGCCCAACCCACCCTATCTACACCCACCCCATCCCCACCTACCTTAACCACCCCACCCCAACCCCACCTGCCCACCCCACCTATTCTAACCAACCCAACCCCACATACCTAACCCCGCTCCACCAGCTGCACATCATTGGTGGGCCGGCCCGCCGACACAAGCAGGCCGCTCGCCGTGCTTCTTCTTGCCTCCAACCCCGATAAAAGTCTCGTCAGCCTTTGCCCCGCCCGATCAACCGCCCACCTGCACGGCCCACCTTCTAACCAACCACCCCAACCATTACCTAACAACACCCCAACCCACCTCCACACCCACCTATCTAACCAAAACCCACCCCACCTACCATAACACTCCTACCCCACCCCCACCTGCCGCCACCCCACCTATTTCTACCAACCACCCACCACCTAAACCACCCCCCAACCCCCACTGCCACCCCACCTATCTACCAACCACCCTACCAACCCCCACCAGCCCCACCACCTATCCTACACCCCACCAACCCCCACCTGTTCATACCACCTATCTAACCAACTCCAACCCACTACTAACCCCCACCCCAACCCCCATCTGCCACCCACCTATCTAACCCAAGCCCACCCCCCCTACCTAACCTGCCACCCCAACCCACCTGCCCACCCCACCTATCTACCAATCCACCCCAACCCCACTGCCCACCCACCTATCTAACCACCCACCTCAACCTACCTAACCACCCCACCCCACCCCGCACCAGCCCACCCAACCTATCTAACCACCTAACGCCCACCCTACCTAACCACCCCACCCCAACCCCCACCTGCCGTCCCCACGCTATCTACCAACCCACCCACCCCAACCCACCACCCCACCCCACCTACCTGCCAACCCACCCAACCCCACCTGCCCACCCCACCTATCGAACCACCCACCCCACCTACCTAAACCACCCACCCAACCCCCACCTCCCCACCTATCTAACCAACCCACCCCACCTACTAACCACCCACCAACCCCACCTGCCACCCCACTATCTACCAACCCACCCCACCTACCTAAACCCCACCCAACCCCACCTGCGCCACCCCACCTATCTAATAACCACCCACCCCACTACCTAAGCCAACCCACCCCAACCCCACGCTGCCCACCCCACCTATCTAACCCCCAACCCACCTACTACCACCCAACCGCAACCCCCACCTGCCACCACCACCTATCTAACCAACCCCACCCTACCCCCAACGCCCCCACCACCCCACCCCACCTTACCTAAAACGCACCCCATTCCCAAGTCCCCAGCTGTTCACCCCACCTATATAACCAACCCACCCCACCTACTAACCACCCACCCCAACCCCCATCTGCCCACCCCACCTATCTAAACCCCACCCCACCTACCTCACCTGCCCACCCCAACCCCCACCTGCCCAACCCTCACCTATCTAACCCACCCAACCGCCCACCTGCCCACCTATCTTAACCACCGCAACCTAAATATCCACCGCTCCCTGGCCCACTACCTAACCACCCAACCCCAACCCCCCAGCCCACCACCTATCTAAAACCACCTACACCTACCTAACCACCACCCCAACCCCCACCTGCCGCCCACCTATCTAACGCACACCACCCCACCCAAACCCACCACCCCACCCACCTCCTGGCCAACCCCACCCAACACCCACCTGCCCACCCACCTATCGAACACCCCACCCCACCTAACCTAACCACCCCACCGCCAAGCCCCCACCTGCCCACCCCACCTATCTAACCACCCAGCCCACTACTTAACCCCCCACCCCAACCCCCACTCTGCCCACCCCACCTATCTAACAACCCACCCACCTACACTAACCACCGCACCCCAACCCCCACCTGCCCACTCCCACCTATCTACACCAACCCACCCAACCTACCTAACCACGCCCACCCCAAACCCTCTGCACCCCACCTATCTAACCAACCCTGCCCACCCTACCTAACCACCCCATCCCAACGCCCCACCACTGCCCACCCCACCTATCTAAACCACCCACCACCCATCCCCACCTACTAACGCACCACCCCAACCCCCACCTGTTCACCCCACCTAAATTCTAAAACCCCAAAAACCCCAACCCTACTAACACCCCACCCCAACCCCCATCCGGCGCCACCCACCTATTTCTAACCAACCCACCCCACCTACCTACCACCTGCCCACCCAACCCCACCTGCCCACCCACTATCTAACCCCCACCCCAACCCAACCACCCAACCTACCTGCCCACCCCACCTATCTAACCACCCCACCCCACCTCCCAACCCCTAACCAGCCCCAACCCACCTATCTAACCACCTAACCCCACCCATACTAACCAACCGCAACACCCACCTGCCGTCCCCACCTATCTAACCAACCCCCCACCCCAAACCCCACCGACCCCACCCAGCCTACTGCCAACCCCACCCCAACCCCCCAACCCACACTATCGAACCACCCACCCCACCTACCTAACACCCCACAGACCGACCCACCTGCCCACGCTCCACCCTATCTGAACCAAACCCACACCTAACCACCCACCCCAACCCCCACCTGCCCACCCCACCCCTCATCTAACCAACCCACCACCACCCTACCTAACCACCCCACCCCAACCCCCACCTGCCACACACCATCTACCAAACCACCCCACTACTAACACCCACAACCCCCTCTATATCTAACGAACCCTGCCCACCTACTAACCACGCGCATCCCCAACCACCACCTGCCCACCCCACCTACTAACCACCCACCCACTCGCTACCTAACCACCTAACCCCACCCACCCAACCCCACCTGCGCCCGCCTTACTAACCACCCCACCCCAACCCCACCAGCGCACCCACCTATCTAACACCACCTAACCACCCCACCCCACCCCACCTGCCCACCCCACCTACCCCCACCCACCGAACCCACCTGCCCACACCTGCCACACCTATCTAACCACCCACCCACTACCTAACAACCCCACCCCAACCCCCACACCCCACCCAACCCCCACCTGCCCACCCCCCACCTATCTAACCAACCCACCCCACCCTACCTAACCAACCCACGCCCAACCCCCACCTGCCCACCCACCTATCTAACCACCCCACAGACCTAACCACCCCCCCAACCCCCCCTGCCCACCCCACTATCTACCAACCCACCCTACCCTACATAACCACCCAACCCCCACCTGCCGCACCCCCACCTATCTAACCCAACCACCCCACCTACCTAACCAACCCCACAACCCCCACCTGCCCACCCCACCTATCCTAACCAACCCACGCCCACCTACTAACACCCCAACCCCAACCCCACCTGCCCACCCCACCTATCTAACCAACCCACCCCCCTAACCTAACCGACCCCACCCCACCTGCCCACGCCCACCTAATCTAACCACACCCACCCACCCCCACCCCCACCACCCCACCCCACCTACCTAAGCCCCACCCAACCCCCACCTGCCACCCTACCTATCTAACCAACCACCTGACCTACCCTAACACCCAACCCAACCCACCTGGCCCACCCACCTAATCTAACAACCCACCCCACTACTAACCACCCCACCCACCCCCGCTGCCCACCCCACCTATCTAACCAACCACCCAACCTACCTAACCACCCCACCCCAACGCCCACCTGCCCCGTCCCACCATCTAAACCAACCAACCCACCTACCTAACACCCATCCCAACCTCTGCCCACCCACCTATTAACCAACCCACCCCCACCTACTGCCCACGCACCACCCAACCGCCCACCTGCCCACCCCAACTATCTAACCAACCCACCCCAACTACCTAACACCCACCCAACCCCCACCTCCACACCACCTATCTAACCACGCCACCCCCCTAACCTAACCACCCCACCCCCAACCCCACCTGCCGTCCCACTATTGCTTACAACCCACCCCAAAAAACCCCACCACCCACCACCCCTAAACCATTCACCCTAACAACCCCCACGCTAGCCCCTAAACCAACCCACCCCCACCCCACCGAACCCACCACGACTGCCACTCCCACCCTATACTTACAAACTCCACCCACTACTAACACTCTCAGCAACCCCCACTGCCACCCCACCATTTAACCAACCCCAACCCACTACCTAACGCACCCCACCCCAACCCACCTGCCACCCCACCTATCTAACCACCCACCCCACCTACCCTAACCACGCACCCCACGCCCTCCACGCTGCCACACACCTATCTAACCAACCACCCACCCAACCCCCACCACCCCCCGCCACCTACCCTAACCACTCCGCACCCCAACCCACCTGCCCACCCACCTATCTAACAATCCCCCCCAACCTACACTAACCACCCCACCCCAACCCCACCTGCCCACCCCACCTATCTAACACCCACCTCCCTACCTACACCACCCACCCCAACCCCCACCTGCCCACCCCACCTATCTAACCACACACCCACCTACCTAACCAACCACCAACCACCACCTGCCCCCACCTAATCTAACAACCCACCCCACCGACCTAACACCCCACCCGCAGACCCCACCTGCCCACCCCACCCTATCCTAAACCAAACCACCCCACTACTAACCACCCCAGTGATCCCAACCCACTGCCACCCCACCTATCTAACAACCACACCCCACCTACCTACCCACCCCAACCCAACCCTCCACCTGCCCACCCACATATCTAACAAATCCACCCCAACTCCAACCCCGCACCACCCCACCCCCTACTGCCCACCCAACCCCCCCACCTGCACCCCACTAATCTAACCAATCCACCCCACCTACCTTTAACCACCCATCCAACCCTTCCTTAGCCCACCCCACCTTCTAACCAACCCACCCACCTCCTAACACCCACCACCAACATTCCCCACACTGCCCACACCCACCTATCTAACCCAACCCCACCACCTACCCTATCCAACCCCCCCAACCCCCACCTGACCCCCACCCCACCTATACAACTAACCCACCCCACCTAACCAACCCAGCCCCAACCACCCACCCAACCCCCACCTGCCCCCCACCTATCTAACCACCCCACCCCCAAACGCACCCACTATCTAACCACCTACTACCTACCCCAACCACGCCCCACACCCACCTATCTAACCAACCCACCCAACCCTAACCACCCCACAACCCCCACCTGCCCTACCCCAACCTATCTAACCAAACCACCCACACCTACCTAACCACCCCCACCCCAACGCACCTATCTAACCAACCCACCCCACCGTAACCGACCCCAACCCAACCCCCACCTGGCCCACCCCGACCTCAACAAGATCCACCCCACCCCAACCCCCACAACCACCGCAGCCCAACCACTAACCACCCCATCCCAACCCCTCCGCCACCCACCTATCTAACCAACCCACCCCACTACCTAAACCACCCCACCTATGCCCACCACCTTATTAACCAACCCACCCACCAACCACCCCCCAACCCCACCTACCTAACACCTAACCACCCCCCCAACCCGCCCACCTATCTAACCACCCCACCCCACCTACTAAAAAACCCCCACCCCCCCCAAAACCCCAACCACCACCTGCCCAACGCCACCTATCTAACCACCCCACCCCACCTACCTAAAACACCACCCCAACCCCACACACCTATATAACCAAACCACACCACATCTACACCAACCCACCCCAACCTAATCACCCCACCCCAACCCCCACCTGCCCAATCCACCTATCTAACCAACCCACCCATCTACACCCAACCCCCAACCCCACCCCACACCACCCACCTACCTAAACCCCTCTTGCCCACCCCAATCTACCGCAACCCACACAACCTCTAACCACCCGCCCACCTACCTGGCCACCGCACCTATCTAACCAACCCACCCACCTACCCCACGCCCTGCCCACCCACCCTATCTACCAAACCCACACAACCTACGCACTAGCAACCCACCAACCCCACTGCCACCCCACCGCTACCCCAACCCCATCGCCACCTACCCCACCACCCCACCCCTAACCCCACCTTGCCCACCCACTACCTCACCCCACCCCAACCCACCTGCCAGTCTAAACCACCCCATGCCTACCTACCTAACCACCCACCCCAACCCCACTACCTCCTGCCACACCCACCATCTTAACCACCCCACCCCCGACCCTACCTATCTACCAAACCCACACCCCACCCCCCACCTCGACTGGCACACCCCACCTATGCTAACAACCCACCCCAGCCTACCTAACCACCCACCCCAACCCCCATCCTGCCCCACCCCACCATATCTAACCAACCCACCCCAATCCCTACCTAACCACCCCACCCAACCCCCACCCTGCCCACCCACTATCTAACCACCCACCCCACCTACCGTAACCACCCCACCCCAACCCCCACCTGCCCACCCACCTTATCTTAACCAACCCACCCACCTACCTAACCACCCCAACCCCACTGCCCACCCACTATCTAACCCACCCACCCCACCTACCGAACCACCCACCCCAACCCCCACCTGCCCACCCACCTATGCTAACCAACCCACCCCCACTACCTAACAACCACCCCAACCCCACTGCCCCACCCACATCTAACCAACCCCACCCACTTCCTAACCAACCCACACCCCCCCCTAACCTAACCACCCCACCCCAACCCCACCTGCCCAACCACCCCATCTAACCAACCCACCCCAGGCCTACCTAACCACCCCAACCAACCCCACCTGCCCACCCCACCTCGTACTAACCACCCCACCCCCAATCTCTACCACCCAACCCCCACCTGCCCAACTCTCTACTTACCCCACCTACCTAACCACCCCACCCCAACCCCAGCTGCCCACCCCACCTATGCTAAACCAACCCACCCCACTACCACGCAAGCGGCGGCGACACACCCCACCCATCTATCTAACCGAACACCCCAACCACTAAGACTGTCCACGGCGGCACCGGACGACCTAACCACACATCCAACCCCGCCAACCACCCCACCCCAACCCCCACCTTCCACCCCAACCTATCTAACCAACCCACCTGACGCTACCTAACACCCCACCGCCCACACCACCCACCTGCCCACCCCACCTAATCTAACCAACCCACTCCCACCTAACCTAACCAGCCCCACCCCAACCCCCACCTGCCCACCCCAACGCTACTAACCAACCCACCCACCGATACCTAACCACCCCACCCCAACCCCCACCTGCCCCACCCACCTATCTAACCAACCCACCCACCTACCTTAACCACAACCCACCTGCCCGACCCAGCCTATCTAACCAACCACCCCACACCCACCCCAACCCCCCACCTGCCCACCCACCTATCTAACCAACCCACCGCCCACCAACCTAACCACCCATCCCACCCCCTCCCCTGCCTGCCCACCACGCACCTCTGAGACCAATCTACCAACTGCCCATCTGCCCACCCCATCCCAAACCCCGCACCTGCCCCACCCCACCTATCTAACCACCCCTGCCACCCACCTATCTAACCACCACCCCACCCCCGAACCACCTGCCCACCCGCCACCTTATATTCACCCCACCCAATCCTACGCTAAAGCACCCCACCCCAAACCCCCTGCCACCCACCCCATCTAACCAACCCGCCCACTTATCCTTACAAAAACCACCCCACTAACCACCCACCCCAAACCACCTGCCCACCCCACCCACCACATCAACCAAACCAACCCCACCCCAACCCCCACCTGCCCACCCACCTATCTAACCAACCCACCCCACCTACCTAACCACGCACCCCACCCCCCCCACCTCCCCACCCACCTATCTACCTGCCCCACCCCACCTATCTAACCAACCCACCCCACCTACCTAACCACCCCCACCCCCAACCCCCACCTGCCCACCCCACCTATCTAACCCAACCCACCCCACCACCTAACCACCCCAACCCCACCCCACCTGCCCACCCCCCTATCCTAAAAACCAACCCACCCCACCTACCTAACAACCCACCCCAACCCCACCTGCCCACCCCCACCTATCTAACCAACCCACCCCACCGACTACCACCACACCCTAACCACACCCCAACCCCCACCTAACACCCCACCCCAGCCACCTATCTAAGCCACCCCACCCCACCTACCTAACCACCACCTCCCCACCCCACCCCACTGCCCACCCCACCTATCTAACCCCCACCTGCCCACCCCACTACCATCCCAACCCCCTCCCCACCCCACCTATTACAACCACCACGCCCCATACCTAACCACCCACCCCACCCCCACCTACATCTAACCAACCCACCTACCTACCTGCCCACCCCCACCCCACCTATCTCTCCACCCCCCCCCACCCCACCTACCGCCCACCCCACCTATCTAACCACCCCACCCCCCACCTAACCCCTAACCAACCAACCCCACCCCACCCTACCTAACCACCCCACCCCAACCCCCACCTACAACCCACCCCACCTACCTAACCACCCCACCCCCCCCACCTGCCCACCACCCTATCTAACCAACCCACCCCACCTACCCCACACCCCAACCCCCACCGCTATCTAACAACCCACGCCCCCACCTACCTAACACCCCCACCCCAACCCCACCTGCCCACCCCCACCTATGTCTAACCAACCCCACCCACCAAACCATCCCCTCCCAACCCCCTCCTGCCCCACCACACCATCCCAACCCTGGCCTCTGTGCCCCTACCCCTACCTAACCCCCCACACCTAACCACGCCCACCCCAACCCCCACCCACTATCTAACCAACCCATCCACCGTACCTAACCACACCCAACCCCCCCTGCCCCCCACCTATCTAACCACCCCTACCTACCTAACCACCCCACCCAACCCCCACCTGCCCACCCCACCTATCTAACCAAACCCACCCCCACCCCAAAACCCACCCCACTGCCACCCCACCTAAACCTACCAACCCAACCCCACCCAAACCACCCCACCCACCGCCCACCCCACCCCCCACCTGCCCACCCACCTATCTAACCAACCCCCACCCACCCTACCTAACCACCCCACCCCAACCCCCACCTGCCCACCCCACCTATCTAACCAACCCACCCCACCTACCTAACCAAACCCCCCACCTGCCCACCCAGCCTATCTACTCCCAACCCACCCCACTACCTAACCAACCCCAACTCCTACCTGCCCCACCCCACCTACCTACCAACCTGCCACCCACCAACCTAACCACCACCCCACCCCAACCCCCACCTGCCCACCCCAGCATCTAACCAACCCACCACCTACCTAACACCCCACCCCAACCCCCACCTGCCCACCCCCCTATCTAACTAACCCACCCCACCTACCTAACCAACCCCCCACCCCACCTGCCCAACCCCCACCTAACCACCCCACCCCACCTTCCCTAACCACCCCACCCCAACCCAGCTGCCCACCCCGACCCCTAAGCCCCACCACCCCACCCCACCTACCTAACCACCTAACCACCCACCCCCAACCCCCACCCCAGCCTAACCACCCCACCCCAACCTACCTAACCACCCCCAACCCCCACCTAACCACCCACCCCAACCTACCTAACCACCCCACCCCAACCCCACCCCACCCTGACAACCCACCCCACCTACCTAACCCAACCCCCATCCTAACCTAACCACCCCCACCCCAACCCCCCACCTGCCCACCCCACCTATCTAACCCCACCTACCTAACCCCCACCAGCCCCACCTACCCACCCCACCTGCCCACCCCCACCTCGAACCAACCCACCCCACCTACCTAAACCACCAACCCCCACCTCCCACAACCTATCTAACCACCTCCCCACCCCACCCACACCCCCCACCCCAACTACCTAACCAACCCCACCCAACCTTAAACCATCCCCACCCCACCCCCACTGCCCAACCCCACCTATCTAACCAACCAACAACCCACGCCAGCCCCCCCACCTGCCCAACCACCCTCGCCACCTCCCCACCTGACCCCCACCCCCACACCTGATCTACCCACCCCAACCTGCCCACCCCACCCGAACCCCCCCTGCCCACCCCACCTAATCTACCCACCCCACCCCACCACCCCACCCCAACCCCCACTGCCCACCCCCACCTATCTAACAACCTCCTGCCAACCCACCGCCCCACCATAACCTAACCAACCCCAACCCCCACCCCACCTAATCTAACCAACCCACCGCCACCTACCTAACCACCCCAACCCCCACCAACCCACCACCCACCTGCAACCACCCACCTACCTAACACCCCACCCCAACCCCCACCTGCCCACCCCACCTATCTAACCAACCCACCCCCACCCACCCCATACCTAACCACCACCCCAACCCCCCACCTGCCCCACCCCACCTATCTAACCAACACCTGCCCACCACTATCTAACCACCCCACCCCAACCCCCACTGCCCACCCACCTACCTAACCACCACCCCAAACCCCACCCCCCCCACCTACCTAAACCACCCCAACCCCACCCCACCCCACCTATCTAACCCCCACCACCCCACCCACCTACCTAAACCCACCCCACCCCAACCCCCACCTGCCCACCCCACCTATCTAACAAACCCAACCCCACCCCAAGCCCCAACCACACCCACCTACCTAACCACCCCACCCCAACCCCCACCTGCCCACCCCACCTATCTAAACCAACCCACCCCACCTACCTAACCACCCCACCCAACCCCACCTGCCCACCCCACCTATCAACCACCCCACCCCACCTACCTAACCACCCCACCCCAACCCCCACCTGCCCACCCCACCTATCTAACCAACCCACCCCACCTACCTAACCACCCCACCCCAACCCCCACCTGCCCAACCCCCACCACCCACCCCACCTACCTACCACCCCACCCCAACCCCACCTACCTACTTAATATCACAACCCCACCCCACCTACCACCCCACCCCAACCCCCACCTGCCCACCCCACCCTATCTAACAACCACCCACCCCACCCCTAACCAACCCCCACCCCAACCCCCACCTGCCCACCCCACCTATCTAAACCAACCCCCACCCAACCCCACCTAACCAACCACCCCACCCCAACCCCCACCTGCCCACCCCACCCCACCCCATGCCTAATACCACCTAACACCACCCCACCCCACCTACCTGCCCACCCCACCCCAACCCCCACCTGCCCACCCCACCTATCTAACCACCAACCCCCACCCCACCTACCTAACCACCCCACCCCAACCCCCACCTGCCCACCCCACCTTATCTAACCACCCACCCAACCCCCACCTGCCTAACCACCCCACCCCAACCCCACCCCACCTGCCCACCCCACCTACCTACCCCACCCCAACCCCCAGCCCACCCACTATCTACCCACCTACCTAAACCCCCACCCCAACCCCACCTGCCCACCCCACCTAGCTAACCACCCCACCCAAACCCCCACCTGCCCACCCCACTATCTACCTAACCACCCCACCCCAACCCCCACCTGCCCACCCACCCTGCAACCCCTCCCCAACCCAGCCCACCCCACCTACCTAACCACCCCACCCCAACCCCCACCCCCACCCCACCCTAACCACCCCACCACCTAACCACCCCACCCCAACCCCAACCCCACCCCACCTCCCACCTATCTAACCAACCCACCCCACCTACCTAACCACCCACCCCACCCCCACCTGCCCACCCACCTATCTAACCACCCACCCCACCTACCTAACCACCCCACCCCAACCCCCACCTGCCCACCCCACCTATCTAACCACCCACCCACCCACCTACCTAACCACCCACCCCAACCCCCACCTGCCCACCCCACCTATCTAACCAACCCACCCCACCTACCTAACCACCCCACCCCAACCCCCACCTGCCCACCCCACCTATCTAACCAACCCACCACCCCACCACCCCACCTAACCACCCCACCACCCAACCCCACCCACCTAACCAACCCACCCCCCCCTACCTGCCCACCCCACCTATCTGCCCACCCCAACCCCCAACCCCCAACCCCACCTACCTAACCACCCCACCCCAACCCCCACCTGCCCACCCCACCTATCTAACCAACCCACCCCCACCTACCTAACCACCCCACCCCAACCCCACCTGCCCACCCCACCTATCTAACCACCCACCCCACCCCAACCCCCACCACCCCACCCCACCTACCTAACCACCCCACCCCAACCCCCACCTGCCCACCCCACCTATCTAACCAACCCCCCCACCCACCTACCTAACCACCCCACCCCAACCCCCACCTGCCCCACCCCACCTATCTACCACCACCCCAACCCACCCACCCCACCTACCTAACCACCCCACCCCAACCCCCACCTGCCCACCCCACCTATCTAACCAACCCCACCCCACCTACCTAACCACCCCACCCCAACCCCACCCTGCCCACCCCTACCTAACCAATCACCAACCACCCCACCTACCTAACCTAACCACCCCCACCCCAACCCCCACCTGCCCACCCCACCTATCTAACCAAACCCACCCCACCCCACCCCACCCCACCCCCCAACCCCACCTGCCCACCACCTAACCACCCCACCCCAACCCCCACCTGCCCACCCCACCTATCTAACCAACCACCCACCCCACCCCCACCACCCCACCCCACCTGCCCCACCCCACCTACCTATCTAACCACAACCCCACCCCACCTACCCACCCCCACCCCAACCTGCCCACCCCCACCCCCCTAACCAACCGCACCCCACCTACCTAACCACCCCCCACCCAACCCACCCCACCCTAACAACCACCCCACCTAACCAACCACCCCACCCCACCCACCCCACCCAACCCCACCTGCCCACCCCCCCACCTATCTAACCAACCCACCCCACCTACCTAACCACCCCACCCCAACCCCCACCTGCCCACCCCACCTATCTACCCCACCCACCTGCCCACCCCACCTATCACCCACCCCACCTACCTAACCACCCCACCCCAACCCCCACCTGCCCACCCCACCTATCTAACCAACCCACCCCACCACCCCACCCCACCACCACCCCACCCCACACCCCACCTCTAACCACCCCACCCCAACCCCCACCTGCCCACCCCCACCTATCTAACCACCCCCCACCTACCTAACCACCCCACCCCAACCCCCACCTGCCCACCCCACCTATTCTAACCAACCCACCCCACCTACCTAACACCCACCCCAACCCCCACCTGCCCACCCCACCTATCTAACCAACCACCCCACCTACCTAACCACCCCACCCCAACCCCCACCTGCCCACCCCACCTATCTAACCAACCCACCCCACCTACCTAACCACCCCACCCCAACCCCCACCTGCCCACCCCACTATCTAACCAAAACCCACCCCACCTACCTAACCACCCCACCCAACCCCCACCTGCCCACCACCTATCTAACCAACCCACCCCACCTACCTAACCACCCCACCCCAAACCCCCCACCCCCCCCCACCCTATCTAACCAACCCAACCCCCACCTACCTAACCACACCCCACCCCTAACCCACCCCACCCCCACCTCCCACCCCAACCCCAACCCCACCTGCCCACCCCCACCTATCTAACCACCCACCCCACCTACCTAACCACCCCACCCCAACCCCCACCTGCCCACCCCACCTAACCAACCCACCCCATCTAACCACCCCCACCCACCCCACCTACCTAACCACCCCACCCCAACCCCCACCTGCCCACCCCCCCACCTATCTAACCAACCCACCCCACCTACCTAACCACCCCACCCCAACCCCCACCAGCCCACCCCACCCCCCTATCCTAACCTAAACCACCCCACCCCACCCCACCTACCTAACCACCCCACCCCAACCCCCACCTGCCCACCCCACCTATCTAACCACCCCACCCCCACCTACCTAACCACCCCACCCCAACCCCCACCTGCCCACCCCACCTATCTAACCAACCCACCCACCTACCTAACCACCCCACCCCCCACCCCACCCCCATCTAACCACCCCACCCCACCTACCTAACACCCCACCCCACCCCACCCCACCTGCCCACCCACCTATCTAACCAACCCACCCCACCTACCTAACCACCCCACCCCAACCCCCACCTGCCCACCCCACCCTACCCCACCAACCCACCCCACCTACCTAACCACCCCCACCCCAACCCCCACCTGCCCACCCCACCTATCTAACCCAACCCACCCCACCTACCTAACCACCCCACCCCAACCCCACCTGCCCACCCCACCTATCTAACCAAACCAACCCACCCCACCTACTATCTAAACCACCCCCAACCCCCCCACCCCCACCCCCACCTGCCCACCCCACTACTACTAACCACCAACCACCCACCCCCCACCCCACCTGCCACCCACCTAACCACCCCACCCCACCCCCACCTGCCCACCCCACTATCTAACGCAACCCACCACCCCACCCCCCCAACCCCCACCTGCCCACCCCACCCTACCTCCCTAACCACCCACCAACCTCACCCACCCCACCTACCTAACCACCCCCACCCCCAACCCCACCTGCCCCCACCCCACCTATCTAACCAACCCACCCCACCTACCTAACCACCCCACCCCAACCCCCACCTGCCCACCCCACCTATCTAACCACCCCACCCAACCAACCCACCCCACCTACCTAACCCACCCCACCCCAACCCCACCTGCCCACCCCACCTAATCTAACCAACCCCACCCCACCTACCTAACCACCCCACCCCAACCCCCACCCTGCCCACCCCACCTATCTCAAAAACCAACCCACCCCACCTACCTAACCACCCCACCCCAACCCCCACCCTGCCCACCCCACCTATCTAACCAACCCCACCCCACCTACCTAACCACCCCACCCCAACCCCCACCTGCCCACCCCACCCTATCTACCCACCCACCCCCACCCACCCCACCTACCTAACCACCCCACCCCAACCCCCACCTGCCCACCCCACCTATCTCTACCCCAACCTGATCTAAAACCCCACCCCCCCACCTACCTAACCACCCCACCCCAACCCCCACCTGCCCACCCCACCCCACCTATCTAACCACCCCACCCACCCCACCTACCTAACCCACCCCACCCCCAACCCCCACCTGCCCACCCCACCCATCACCCCCACGCCCCCACCTACCCCCTCTAACCTATCTAACCAACCCCACCCCTACCTACCACCACCCCAACCCCCACCTGCCCACCACTTATCTAACCCACCCCACTCCCCACCCACCCCACCCCAACCCCCACCTGCCCACCCCACCTACTAACCAACCCCACCCCACCTACCCTAACCACCCCACCCCACCTCCACCCCCACCTGCCCACCCCACCTATCTAACCAACCCACCCCACCTACCTAACCACCCCACCCCAACCCCCACCTGCCCACCCCACCATCTAACCAAACCCACCCCACCTACCTAACCACCCCACCCCAACCCCCACCTGCCCACCCCACCTATCTAACCACCCCACCACCTACCACCCCACCCAACCCCCACCTGCCGTATCTCAACCAACCCACCCCACTCTACCTAACCCCACCCCAACCCCCACCTGCCCACCCCACCTATCTAACCAACCCACCCCACCACCTACCACCACCCCACCCCAAGCCCCCACCTCCCCACCCACCTATCTAACCAACCCACCCCACCAACCTAACCACCCCACCCCAACCCCCACCTGCCCACCCCACCTATCTAACCCAACCCCACCCCAACCCCACCCCCCCACCCCTACCACCCCACCTACCTAACCACCCCACCCCAACCCCACCTGCCCACCCCACCCTATCCCAACCCACCACCCCACCTACCTACCACCCACCCCAACCCCCACCTGCCCACCCCACCTATCTACACCCAACCACCACCCCACCCCCACCCACCTACCTAAACATAACCACCCCACCCCAACCCCCACCTGCCCACCCCACCTATCTAACCAACCCACCCTCCCACCTACCTAACCACCCCACCAACCCCCACCTGCCCACCCCACCTATCTAACCCCAACCCACCCCACCTACCTAACCACCCCACCCCAACCCCCACCTGCCCACCCCACCTAATCTAACCACCCACCTAACCACCCCAACCCCACCCCATACTAAACCACCCCACCCCACCACCACCCCACCTACCTGCCACCCCACCCCCTGCCAACCCCACCCCAACCCCACCTGCCCACCCCACCTATCTAACCAACCCACCCACCTACCTAACCACCCCACCCCAACCCCCACCTGCCCACCCACCTATCTAAACCCCACCTACCTGCCACCCCACCACCACCCACCCAACCCCCACCTGCCCACCCCACCTATCTAACCACCCCACCCCACCCCAACCCCCACCACCCCACCCCACCTACCTAACCACCCCACCCCAACCCCCACCTGCCCACCCACCTATCTAACCAACCCACCCCACCTACCTAACCACCCCACCCCACCCCCCCACCTGCCCACCCCACCTATCTACCAACCCACCACCTAACACCCCCACCCCAACCCACCTGCCCACCCCACCTACCATAACCACCCACCCCAACCCCCACCTGCCCACCCCAACCTATCTAACCCCACCCCACCCCCACCTACCTACCCCACCCCAACCCCACCTGCCCACCCCACCTATCTAACCACCCCACCCCACCTACCTAACCACCCCACCCCAACCCCCACCTGCCCACCCCACCTATCTAACCAACCCAACCCCACCTACCTATCTACCGCCACCACCCCCACCCCAACCCCCACCTGCCCACCCCACCTATCTAACCAACCCACCCCACCTACCTAACCACCCCACCCCAACCCCCACCTGCCCACCCCACCTATCTAACCAACCCACCCCACCTACCTAACCACCCCACCCCAACCCCCACCTGCCCACCCCACCTATCTAACCAACCCACCCCACCTACCTAACCACCCCACCCCAACTCCCCCACCTGCCCACCCCACCTATCTAACCACCAACCACCCAACCTACCTAACCCCCCCACCCCCACCCCAAACCCCCCACCTGCCCACCACCCCCACCCCCAAACCCCCACCCCACCTCTACCTCTAACCCAACCCCCACCTAACCACCCACCCCACCCCACCTCCACCTTAACCTCCCCCCCTAACCACCCCACCCCAACCCCCCACCTGCCCACCCCACCTATCTAACCAACCCACCCCACCTACCTAACACCCCCAACCTGGCCCACTAACCACCCCACCTACCTAACCACCCCAACCCCCACCTGCCCACCCCACCTATCTAACCAACCCACCCCACCTACCTAACCACCCCACCCCAAACCCCCATCCTGCCCCACCCCACCTATCTAACCAACCCCACCCCCAACCTACTACTAACCACCCCACCCCAAACCCCCACCTCCCACCCCACCTATCTAACCAAACCCACCCCACCTACCTAAACCACCCCACCCCCAACCCCCCACCTGCCCCACCCCACCTATCACACCCCCACCCCACCCCACCCTACCTAACCACCCCCACCCCAACCCCCACCTGCCCCCCACCTATCTAACCAACCCACCCCACCCCTAACCACCCCACCCCAACCCCCACCTGCCCACCCCACCATCTAACCCAGACCCCCACCCCCCACCTACCCCATCCTTAACCACCCCACCCCCACCGCGCCCCATCCCACCTGCCCCCACCCCTATCTAACCTAACCCCCCCACCTAACCCACCCCACCCACTGCCCACCCCACCCCAAACCCCAAACCCCCTGCCTAACCACCCATTGTCACCACCTACCTCACTCCCCCCACCCACCTAACCTAACCACCCCACCCACCCCCACCTCGACGCCCACCCCACACTACCTCAAACCCCCCCACCCCACCTACCTAACCACCCCACCCCCAACCCCCACCTGCCCACCCCACCTATGCTAACCAACCCACCCCACCTACCTAACCACCCCCCCCAACCCCCACCTGCCCACCCCACCCTATCACACACCCCAACCCCCACCTGGCCCACCCCACCCACTCCCACTCCTACCTAACCCCCCACCCCAGCACTCCACCCCACGCCTACCTACCTACCCCACCACCTAACCCCCACCACCCACCCCACCCCCCCTGCCCACCCCCCCCACAACCCTAACCACCCCACGCCCACCTACCACCCCACCCCACCTGCCTAACCACCACCCCAACCTGCCCACCCCACCTATCTAACCACCCCACCCCACCCCAAGCCCCCTTGACCTACCACCCACCCCACCCCACCCCCACCTGCCCACCCCACCTATCTAACCACCCACACAAACACCCCCCCACCTACCACCACCCCACCACCCCCACCTGCCCACCCCACCTATCTAACCAACCCACCCCACCCTACCTACCACCCCACCCCACCCCCACCTGCCCACCCACCTAACCTTTCTAACCAACCCACCCCACCTACCTAACCACCCCACCCCAACCCCCACCTGCCCACCCCACCTATCTAACCACCTACCCACCCCCACCTACCTAACCACCCCATCCCAACCCCCACCTGCCCACCCACCTATCTAACCAACCCACCCCACCTACCTAACCACCCCACCCCAACCCCACCTGCCCACCCCACCTATCTAACCAACCCACCACCACCTAACCACCCCACCCCAACCCCACCTGCCCAACTACCCAAACCCACCCCCCACCCCAACCCCCACCTGCCCACCCCACCTATCTAACCAACCACCCCCACCAACCCCCCACCCCACCTACCTAACCACCCCACCCCAAGCCCCACCTGCCCACCCAACCAGCTGCCCACCCCACCCCTATTAAACCCACCCCTAACCTACCCAGAAACCCCACCTGCCCACCCACTCTATCTAACCAACCCACCCCACCTACCTAAACCACCCCACCCCAACCCCCACCTGCCCACCCACCTATTCTAACCAAACCCACCCCACCTACCTAACCACCCCCACCCCAACTCCCACCTGCCGTCCCCACCTATAACCTAACCCCCCAACCAACCCCCCAACCCCCCACCTGCCCACCCCACCCCCCCTAACCAAACCACCCCCTATCATACAACCCACCTCGCCAAACCCCCTCCTGCCCACCCCACTAACCAACCCACCCCCACCTACCACCCCAACCCTGCCCCCCCACCTGCCCACCCCCCACCTCCAAACCCATCAACCCCCCACTAACCAACCCACCCCACCTACCTCCACCCCACCCCAAAGCCCCCACCTGCCCACCCCACCTATCTAACCACCCCACCCACCTACCTAACCACCCCCCCCAACCCCACCAGCCCACCCCACCTTAACCCCACCCACCTGACCAACCCACCCCACCACCCCCACCTGCCCACCCCACCTATCTAACCAACCCACCCCACCTACCTAACCAACCCCACCCAACCCCACCTGCCCACCCCACCTATCTCAACCCCCACCCCACCTACCAAACCACCCACCCCAACCCCCACCTGCCACCCACCCCACCTATCTAACACAAACCCACCCCACCTACCTAAAAAACCAACCCCACCCCAACCCCCACCTGCCCACCCCACCTATCTAACCAACCCACCTCCACCCCTAACCAACCCACCCCAACCTATCTAGACCCCACCCCAACCCCACCTGCCCACCCACCAATGCTAACCAACCCACCCCACCTAACCTAAACCACCCCCCCAACCCCCACCTTCCCCACCCACCTATCTAACCAAACCCAACCAAACCCACCCCACCCCACCTACCTAACCACCCCACCCCAACCCCCACCCACCCCACTATCTCCATCTGCCCACCCCACCTATCTTCCCAACCCCCACCTCCCACCCACCTAACACACCCCATCTAACCCACCCACCCCAAACCCCCACCAACCCACCCACCTACCTAACCACCCCACCCCACCCCCACCTGCCGTCCCCACCTCAAAACCAACCCCACCCCACCCCAAACGCCCACCCCCCCGACCTACCTGCCCACCACCACCTATATCCCCCACCTGCCCACCCCACCTAACCAACCCACCCACCAACCTAACCACCCCACCCCACCCCCACCGCCACCCACCTACCTAACCCCAAACCCCACTATCTAAACCAACACCCCAACCCCACTCCCAAACCCACATACCTCCCCCACTGTCCCACCCCACCCTAACCCCCACCCCACCTACCTAACCCCAACCCCCACCTGCAACCCCCACCGCCCAACCTACCTTAACCACCACCCCACCCACCCTACCCCTAACACCTAACCACCCCACCCCACCTACCTGCCCCACCCCACCCCAACCCACCTGCCCACCCCACCTATCTAACCACCCCACCACCTAGACACCCCTATGCTAACCCCAACGCCAACCTACCTCCCACCTGCCACCCCACCCACCTCTAACCACCCACCAGCCTTAAACCACCCACCCCAACCTACCACCACCAACCCCCACCTGCCTATCTAAACCCCCCCACCCCACCTACCTATCTAACCACCCCCCTCCAACCCCCTCCTGCCCACCCACCTATCTAACCAACCCCACCCCACCTACCTTAACCACCCCACCCCACGCTCACCCCCACCTGCCCCCACCCACCCTATCTACCTAACCCACCCCACCCCAACCAACCACCTGCCCACCCACCTAATCCCACCCACCTGGCCCACCCCACCTATCTAACAACCACCCCACCCACCCCACCTACCTAACACCACCCCACCCCAACCCCCACCTGCCCACCCCACCTATAAGCAAAACACCCCACCTACCCAAAACCAACCCAAACCAACCCACCCCACCCCTACCTAAACCACCCCACCCCAACCCCCACCTGCCCACCCCACCTATCTAACCAACCCACCCCACCTAACACCCCTCCCACCCCCACCGCCCAACCACCCCACCCCAACCACCCACCTGCCCACCCCACCCTAATCTAACCGAACCCACCCCCCTACCTGAACCCACCCCACCTACCTAACCAACCCACCCAAACCCCCACCCATGCCCAATCCGTAACCAAGCCCACCCACCTAACCTAACCACCCCACCCCAACCCCCACTGCCCACGTCCCACTATCTAACCACCCACCCCACCCAAACCACCCACTCCCAACCTAAACCACCCCACCCACCCCCAGCTCCCAACCCCACCTAACAACCACCCCACCTGCCCACCCCACCCCAATCCCCACCAGCCCACCCCACCTATCTAACCACCCACCCCAACCCAACCCCCCCACCCCACCTACCATAACCACCCCACCCCAACCCCCACCTCCACCCCACCTAACCACCCCACCCCAACCCCACCTGCCCACCCCACCTATCTAACCCACCCCACCCCACCCAACCAACCCACCCCACCTACCGCCACCACCCCACCCCAACCCCACCTGCCCACCCCCCACCCACCAAACCCCACCCCCACCTGCCCACCCCCACCACAACACCCCAGCCTACCTAATCACCCCACCCCACCAACCCCCCACCCTTGGCCCACCCCACCTATCGTAACCACCCACCCCACCTACCTAACCACCCACCCCAACCCCCACCTGCCCACCCCACCATCTAACCAACCCACCCCACCTACCTAACCACCCACCCCAAACCCCCAACCTGCCCACCCCCCTATCTAACCAAACCCACCCCACCTATCTGCCAGTCCCCCACCCCCAAGCCCCACCCCCACTATCTAACCTCCCACCCCAACCCAAACCCCCACCTGCCACCCCACCTATCTAACCACACTCCCACCTACGCTACCCCAACCACCTGCCCACCCCACCTATGCTAACCACCCCACCTCCTAAACCACCCCACCCCAACCCCCACCTGCCCACCAACCTATCTAACCACACCCCAAACACCTATCACCACCCACCCCACCTACCTAACCACCTAAACCACCCCAACCCCCACCTGCCCACCCCACCTATCTAACCAAACCCACCCCACCTACCTAACCACCCCACCCCAACCCCCACCTGCCCACCCCACCTATCTAACCAACCCATCCAACCCTACCTAACCACCCCATCCCAACCCCCCACCTGCCCACCCCACCTATCTAACCAACCCACCCAACCTACCTAACCACCCCACCCCCAACCCCCACCTGCCCACCCCACCTTCTTACCAACCCACCCCACCTCACCTCAACCTTCCCCACCCCAACCCCCACCGCCCACCCCACCTATCTAACCCACCCACCCCACCCCTAACCACCTAACACCCACCCCTAACCCCACCTGCCGTCCCCACCTATCTAACCAAACCCACCTACCCCACCCCATCCCAACCTCACCCCACCCCCCCCCACCCACCTACCTAACCACCCGACCCCAACCCCCCCTGCCACCCCACCTATCTTCACCCCACCCACCTACCTAACCACACCCACCCACCCCCACCTGCCCACCCCACCTATCAACCACCCCACCCCACCTACCTACCCGCACCACCCCACCGCCTACCCCACCTCCCCACCCACCCCACCTACCTACACCACCCCACCCCAACCCCCACCTGCCCACCCCACCTATCTAACCACCCCACCCCACCTACCACTGCCACCCCACCCCAACCCCATCCTGCCCCACCCCACCTATCTAACCCCCCACCCCAACCTACCTAACCACCCACCCAACCCCCACCGCCCACCCCACCTATCTACCACCCACCTGACCCTACCCACCACCCCAACCCCACCTGCCCACCCCACCTATCTCAGCGCATCTCCATCACGCCAAAACACCAGCCTGGGTAAGGCCACCGGCAGGCCAGGCGGGTCATGGGGTCCCACCCCACCCCACCTACCTAACCAACCCCACCCCACTATCCTTACCACCCCAACCCCAACGACCTAACACCCCACCCCACCTACCTAAACACCCACACCCACCCACCCCACCACACACTACCCAACCACCCCACCCCAACCTATCTAACCAACCCACCCCACCTAAACCTAACCACCCCAAACCCAACCCCAACCCTGCGCCACCCACCATATCTAACACCCCCCCAACCTATCAACCAACCCACCCACCCACCCCACCTACCTAACCGCACCCCACCCACCTATCTTAAACCACCCCACCCACACCTAACCAACCCCACCCCCACTACCTAACCACCCCACCCCACCCCACCCCACCCCACCACCACCCCCACCCCAACCCACCCCACCTACCCTAACCACCCCCAACCACCCCAACCCACCCCCAACCCCACCCCACCTATCTAACCAAACCCACCCCCACCCCACCCACCCTACTAACCACCCCACCCACCTATCTAACCAACCCCACCCCACCTACCTAACCACCCCACCCCCACCTACCTAACCACCCCACCCCCACCCCACCCCACCCCACCTACCTAACACCCCACCCCAAGCCTATCTAACCAGACCCACCCCACCTACCTAACACCCCAACCCACCCCACCTGCACCGCACCCCACCTATCTAACCAACCCACCCCACCTATCAACCAACCACCCCCACCCCCACACCCACACCTAACCACCCCACCCCACCTATTTAAACACACCCACCCACCCCCACCCCACCCCACCACCTAACCACCCCACCCAACATATCTAACCACCCCACCCCAACCTACCTAACCACCCCACCCACCTCACCTAAACCACCCCACCCCACCCCAGCCCCACCCCAACCTACCTAACCACCCCACCCACCTATATCTAACCAACCACCCCACCCCACCCCACCTACCCTACCACAACAACCCAACCCCCACCTGCCCCCCCACCTATCTAACCAAACCCACGCCCCACCTATCTAAAACCAACCCACCCCCACCTACCCTAAACGCACCCCACCCAACCCCCACCTGCCCGACCCCACCTAGTCTATACCAGACCCAGCCCCACCTACCTAACCACCCAAACCCCACATGCCCACCCCAACCTATCTAACAACCCACCACCTACCTAACCACCCCAACCCAACCCCACGCTGCCCACGCCCACCTATCCTAACCAACCCACCCCACTACCTAACCGAACCCCACCCCGAACCCCCCACCTGCCAACCCCACCTATCTAACCAACCCACCCCACCTACCTAACCCACCCCACCCAACCCCCACCTGCCCACCCCACCTATCTAACCAACCCACCCCAGCCCCAACCCCCACCACCCCACCCCACCTACCTAACCACCCACCCCAACGCCCACCTGCCACCCCACCTATCTAACCAACCCACCCCACCCTACCTAACCACCCCCACCCAACCCCACCTGCCCCACCCACCTATTCTAAACCAACCCACCCCACCTACCTAACCACCCCACCCCAACCCCAACCTGCCACCCCACTATCTAACACCCCACCCCACCTTACTCTAACCACCCCCACCCAACCCCCACCTTCCCACCCCACCTATCTAACCAACCCACCCCACGCTGCACCTGTACCCACCCCCCCAACCCCACCTCGCCCCACACCATCCTATCTTAACCAACCCACCCCAACCTAGCCTCTAAGCCACCCCACCCACCCCACACCTTGCGCCCACACCACCTATCTACCCAACCCACGCCCCAACCTACCTAACCAACCCCCACACCCAACCTCCCACTCTGCCCCCCACCACCGTACTTCTAACCAACTCACCCCACCCTAACCTCCAACATGCCGCACCCAACCCCACCTGCCCACCCCACCTACTCACCACCCCACCCCATTGCGACCCTACACTTAACACCCCACCCCCGAACCCCCACCTGCACTGCCCAAGTCCCAATAACTAACCAGCCCTAGCGCCTCTCGAGCCACCTGCCCCACCCTCCCACCCCAACCCCCACACTGCCCCACCCCACAATTAACCACCCCCTACCCCCACCCACCTAACCACCCCTATCGCCCAACCCCCACAGTCGTGACCTCACCCAGCCTATCTAACTCTACACCACCCCACTGTTCCTAACACCCCACCCACCATAAATACCACCCCCCTACCCAACTCCCCACCTGCCCACACCCTTCCACTCACCGTACCAACGCACCCCACCCCACCTATCTAACCACCATCCCACCTATCAACCACCCAACCCACCCCACTCTAACCACCCCTAGCCCCCCACCCCACCCCACTACCTAACCTCGAAGCCTGCATATGCCAGGACAAACCTTAATGCTCCTGGTTCAGCAAGTTGGTTTTCTTTTGCACACCACCCCCACCCCAGCCCCCCCTACCCCACGCCCACCACCACACACACACACACCGATCACAACCACAAAATCTAACCCCACCCCACCATCCCACACACAACTGACCACCACCACCCAATCTACCCCACACTCTCTATCCCCACCCCACACACAGCACTCACTACCCAATCTACCCCCCCCCCAGCTCCCCCCCCCCCCAAAAAAAAAAACCCTATATATTTAACAAAACCACCTATCCAACCACCCCACCCCAACTACACTCTTGCGAAGCCTTGCACGGTACCAACATTCATCTAACACACTCTAGCGCTTGCCGTGTTCTGCGACAGAGATGCAGACTGTTCTACATTTAGAAAGATTGCAAAGTTGGCCAGAGTGGGACAATTGAGTTACTGCGCTAGACAGGACAGTGCGTTATTCACCAGTTCAAAAGCGGTCCCATTCATCCTTCTGGACTTCTACTAAGCACCACTGTATCAGTAGCGCTCGAATGTGCCGTTGCGCACCACGTTGATGCTCCGCTACTCATTGTGAGTGTTGTATTTGGTTGTGTTTGTGTAAGTGCTAGAGATCTGAGAGAAGAGCAAACCCATTGTACGAAACACAGCTAATCTCTCTGTGCCAAAGTTAAATTATCGGTTATGCTTGTTTTGTGTGTCCGGGTTGTGAGAGAGCGCCTGACTTCCTGGTGTTGGTGTGAAATGCATTCACCAAGGTCTGATAACAAGTTCTCGATGGTGGTCAGCGTCGCCTGCAGACACTACCAACTATGTTGCGTCGGAGAGCGTGTGATCCGGTGTGAGTGTTGGGTCGTTGTGGAAGCGAACAAGCGTGGCAACGTATCGTGGAAGAGGGAGTCGTTCGTTGAAGCGAGTTGGGGTGGTGTTGGTGCGTTAGTGCTTTTTACGGTGTTGGATCGACCGGTATGTGGTGCTTCTGGCGGTGGTTCTGGGCCTGTTCAGCAGTCGGTGGGTTCAGGATGGAGTGGGTAGTGTGGCGTGTTGTGTATTGGTGTTGGTGTTGGTGTCGTATCGACAAATGTGGGTGGCATTGGTGTTGGTTGGTGGTCGTTGGTCGTTGGGTAACACTGGGCTTCCCCCCCCAGAAGGTGTGGGGCTGCCGCAAAATGAAGTTAGTGCCAATTAATGGGTGTGTGGATAACGCTATTGGATGTTGGTGTGAGTCTATCTTGATTTTGAGTTGTACTGCGCTGTGTTGTGTATGCTGCCACTACTGTGCGTGAGTGTATTGTCCGGGTCTGTATCAAGAGTCTCGAATCTCTCTCCTTTCT
>JAJSRW010000771.1:0-36264 GCA_022414725.1 Microglena sp. YARC | reverse complement strand
TTGGGCCTCAGCAATGGTTCGCACATTCCCCTTGGTCCCTCTGGGCCTCAGCCTGTTAGCTACACTTCCCCTTGGGTCCTCATCTGGCTCTCAGCATGGTTAAGCTACACTTCCCTTGGTCCCATTCTGGGCCCCTCAGCTATGGTAGCTATCCTTCCCCTTGTCCCATCTGGCCTCAACTATTGTTCAGCTACACTCCCCTTGGGTCCCATCTGGGCTCAAATGTTCAGCTACACTTTCCCTTGGGTCCCATCTGGGCTGCAGCATGGTTCAGCTACACTTCTTGGGTCCCATTGGGCTCAACTGGTTCAGCTTACATCAACTTCCACTGGTCCCATTGGGACTCAACATGGTTCAGTCACCTTTCCCGTGGGTCACGCATCTGGGCCCAAGCATGGGTTCATGCTACACTTTCCCTTGGTATCTGGCGCCTCAGCAATGGTTTCAGCTACAAATCCCTTGGGTCCATCTGGGCCTAGATGGTTCATCTTCCACTTCCCCTTGGGCCATCTGGGCCTGCATGGTTCAGCTACACTTCCCTTGGGTCCCCATCTGGGTCCTCCCGATGGTTTCCTCCACTCCCCTTGGTGGTCCCTACTGGGCCCAGCATGGTTCAGTCTACACTTCCCTTGTCCCATCTGGGCCTGCAGCATGGTTCAGCTAACTTCCCTTGGGTCCCATTCTGGGCCTCAACATGGTTCGGTACATTCCCCTTGGGTCCACTGGGCCCTACAATGGGGTTTCAGGTCCACACTTCCCTGTTGTCCCAATCGTGGGCGCTCAACATGGGGTTCATCACACTTCCCTTGGGGCGGGGCATCTGGGCCTAAACATGGTTCAGCTACACTTCCCCTGGGGTCGCATCTGGGGCTCAGCATGGTATCAGCGCTATATCTTCCCTTGGGGTCCATCTGGCCTCAACATGGTTCAGCTACACTTCCCTTGGGGCCCATCTGGGCCTCAACATGGTTCAAAGCTACACTCCCTTGGGTCCCATCTGGGCCTCAACATGTTCAGCTACAGCGTCCGTGTGGTCCCATCTTTGGGCCTCAGATGGTTCACTTACACTCCCCTTGGGTCCCATCTGGGCCTGCGACATGGTCAGGCTACACTCCGCCTTGGCTCCATCTTTGGCCTCAGCATGGTTAAGCTAACTTCCCGCTTGGTCCCATCTGGCCTCAACATGTTCACACATCTTCCTTTGCGGTCCCATCTGGCCAACATGTCAGCTACACTTTCCCTGTTCCACTGGGCTCAACATGGTTCAGCTACACTTCCCCTTGGTCCCAGTCGGCCTAACCAATTGGTTCAGTCACACTTCCCTTTGGTCCCACTGGCCTCAAACATGGTCAGCTACCACTTCCCTTGTCCCATCTGGCCCAGCATGGCAAGCTACACTTCCCCTTGGTCACCTGGGCCCGTCGATGTTCAGCTACACTTCCCCTTGGGTCCCATCTGCGGGCTCAGCGAATGGTCAGCTACACTTTCCTTGGGATCCCAGCTCGGCTCACATGGTTCAAGCTGACACTATCCCCTTGGGTCCCATCTGGGGCCTAGCATGGTTTCAGCTAGACACTTTCCCTTGGGTCAATCCATCTGGGCTCAGCAAGGTTCAGCTACTCTTCCCTTGGGTCCCATCTGGCATCAACATGTGTTCAGCGCTAAACCTTCCCCTGTGGGCCCAATCTGGGCCTCAACATGTTCAGCACTTCCCTGGGTCCCCATCTGGCCTCAGATGTTCTAGTTTGCATATCACTTCCCCTTGCGTCGCAATCCTGTTGCCCTCAACATGGTTCCACACACCTTCCCCTTGGGGTCCATCTGGGCCTCAACATGTCAGCTACCTTCCCTTGGTCCCATCTGGGCCTGCAGCAATGGGTACGAGCGTACACTTCCTCCAAGTCCATCTGGGCCTCAAATGGTTGCACGCGGAACCATACATGCTCCCTTTATGGGCTCAACGAGGTCAGTCACTACACTTGCCAATTGGTACTCCATACTTGGCTGACAAACATGGTATCCATCTACACTTCCCGTTTTGGGTCGCCGAGCGGCCTCAACCGGAGAGAGCATGGTCACTTACACTTCCCCTTGGTGCCATCTGTGGGCTGATAGCATTGTTAATCAGGCCGACGATTGGATTCCCAGTCTTGGGTCCTCTAGACATGGTTGCACCGAGTGTACGTTTCCGCTGGTGCAATCTGGGCTAGACAACGTTGAGGCTACACCTCCTCTCTATGGTCCCACTGGGGCCTCAGCAGTGGTTTCAGCTAGCACTTCCCCTGTGGTGTCCCAGCTGGGCCTGCAACATGAACAAATTTCCTCTGGGTCGCATAATGGTTCAGTCCTTAACTTCCCTTGGTCGCATCTGGGCTCAACCTGGTTTCATCTTACTTCCCTTGGGTCCCATCTGGCCTCAGCATGGTTGCGAGCTACACTTCCCTTGGTCCATATGGGTCGTCCAGCTATTGGTTTGAGTCCTAACTGTCACGTGCCTAAGGTCTGCATCTGGCCTGAGCTCAGCATCGGAGTTCATGGAGCTACAGGGTCCCCTTTGGTCCCATCTGGCTCAGCATGGTTCGAGCTACACTTCCCCTTGGTCCCATCTGGGCTAACATTGTCTCAGCTACACTTTCCCTTGTCTCATCTGGGCCTTCAGCATGGTCACTACACTTCCCTGGGTCCCATCTGGCCCTACATAGGCTGATCAAGCTACATGCTTCCCTTTGCGTTATCTCCAATGTTCAGCTAGCTCTATGTGCCCCCTCTGGGTCCGCTCTAGGCCGTCCAGCATGGTTCGAGCTATCGAAACTTCCCATTGGGATCCATCCGCGCCTGCAGTCAGTTCGAAGACTACAGCTTACGCGCTGTGAGTCCCATCTGGGCTCAACATGGCTTCAGGAGAGCTACACTCCCGTTGGGTCCCACTGGGCCTCTAGCATGGTTCAGCTACACTTGCCCCTTGGGTCCCCATCTGGGCCTCAACTGTCATCAAGCTACACTCCCCTTGGTCCCATCTGGCCGTCAACATGTTCAGCTACACTTTCGCCTTGGGTCCCATCTGGCTCAACATGGTTCATGGCGACAACTTCCCTTGGTCCCATCTGGGCCTCACTGGTTCACTTCAACTTCCTTGGTTCCATCGCCTCGCATCGGTTAAGTACACTTCCCCTTGGGTGCCCATCTGGACTCAAACATTGGTCAAGCCTAAAATAAAGCTAACATCCCTTGGGTCCATCTGCCTCACAATGGTTCAGCTAACTGTCCCTGGGTCCCATCTGGCCTCAGCATGGTTCAGCTGAGAGCGCGCGGGTCCTCCTGGGCCTCAGCATCGGTTTCATCTACACTTCCCCTTGGTCCCATCTGGGCGCTCAACACGGGTATTGCTACCACTTCCGTTGGCGCTCCATTGCCTCTCAACATGTTCGAGTGCTACACTCCCTTGGGTCCCCATGCTGGGCCTCAACATGTTCAGCTACCACTTGCGTTGGCTCCCATCTGGGCGACCTACATGGTTCATTAAAATACTCCGCATACTTGGTCCCATCTCGGGCGTATCAATGGTTCTGTCACCTTCAATTTCCTTGGCTCATGCTGCCTCAAGCATGGATTCAGCTCACTTCCGCCTTGGGTCCCGATCTGGACCTCAAATATGGTTCAGGCACACTTCCCTGGTCCCATTGGCCTCAGCATGTTCAGCTACCTTTCCTCGTCCCCATCTGGCCTCAGATGGTTCAGTTCACACTTCTTTGGGTCCCAATCTTGGGCTCACATGGTTCAGCTACACTTCCCTTTGGGTTCCCATCGGGCTCAGCCATGTTCAGGGCGACACTTCCCTTGGTCCATCTGGCCGTCACTGGTTCCGCTCACTTCCTCCTTGGGTCCCATCTTGGGCCTCAACATGTTCAGGCTAACACTTCCCCTTGGGGCCCATCGGGGCCTCAACATGGTCATGCACACTTCCCTTGGGTCCCATCTGGGCCTCAGCATGTTCAGTCTACACTTCCCTTGGGTCCAATGGGCCTCAGCTGTTCACTACAACTTCCCGGGTCCTCGGGGGGGGGGGGGGGGGGGGGGGGGGGGGGGTGGGCCTCAGCAGGTTTTGAACTAACACTTCCCCTTGGGTCGCATCTGGCCTCAGCATGGTTCAGCTAACACTCCCTGTCCCATCTGGGCCTCAACATGGTTCAGCTACAACTTCCCTTGGGTCCCTATCTGGCCCACAGGTTCAGCTACACTTCCCTTGGTCCTCATCTGGCCTCTAGCATGTTCAGTCTAAACACTTCCCCTTGGTGCCATCTGGCCTCACATGGTTCAGCCTTACAACTTCCCCTTGGTCAATCTGGGCCTCAGCAGTTCACTACACTCCCCTTTGGGTCCCATCGGCCTCGAGCATGGTTCGGCGGACACTTTCCCTTGGGTCATCTGGGCCTCAACATGGTTCAGCTCACTTCCCCTTGTCCCATCTGGGCCTCAGCATGGTTCAGCTACACTCCTTGGGTCCCAATCTGGCCTAATGGATCAAGCTACATACTTCCCTTGGTCCCCATCTGGCCTCAAACTGGTTCAGCACACTTCCCCTGGGTCCCATCGCCTCAACATGTCAGCTACATCCTTGGGCTCCCATCTGGCCTCAACATGGTTTCAGCTTCACTTCCTGGGTCCATCTGGCCTCACATGGTTCAGCTACACTTTTCCCGCTTGTCCCATCTGGACCTCTAAAACAGGTTCAGCTACAACTTCCCTTGGGGTCCATTCTGGCCCTAAACATGGTTCAGCTACACTTATCCCTGGTTCCCATACTTAGAGAGCGCTCAGCATGGTTCAAGTCATACACTTCCCTGGTCCCAAACTGGCCTCAGCATGTTCAGAACATCCTACACTTCAAAATTGGGCCTAATCTTGGTGGCCTGTCAAGCATGTTCATCGGAAAGCACACTGTAATCCTCCTTGCTTCCCATCGGCCTCAACATGGTTCAGCCCTAACACTTCCCCTTGGGTCCCACTGGCCTCGACATGGTCAGCCAACTTCCCCTTGGGTCCCATCTGGGCCTCAACATGGGTCAGCTACACTTCCCCCCTTGGGTGCCATCTTGGGCCTCAACTATGTCAGTCAATTGCACCTTGGTCCGCTTCGGGCGTAGTCCTATCTGGTGCCGTCAGCATGTTCTATGGTCTTGCCAAACACTAGCTGTGCGGTTCGGCGTGTGATGAGGCTGGGTCCAAGTCTGACCTCAACATGGTCACTCCTAACAATCCCCTTGGTCCATCTTGGGCCTCAGCATGGTTCAGCTACACTTCCCCTGGGTCCCATCTGGCCTCAACATGTCAAGCTACAGCTCCCGTTGGGTCCCATCTGGCCCATCAATGTTCAGCTATAAAAAACACTTCCTTGTCCCATCTGGGCCCCAAGATCAATGGTTCGACTACAACTCCCCTTGTGGATTGCTCCCCGATGTTCGGCGATGGTTGGAGTCAGAGGAGAACAACATTTCGGATTGCCTACACTCGCTTGGGTCCCTATCTGGGCCTCAACATGGTCAGCTACTCTCCCCTTGGGTCCCAGTCTTGGGCTCAACATGGTTCAGGCTATACACTTCCCCTTGGTCCCATCTGGGCCATCACAACATGTTCACTACACTCCCCCTGGTCCCCTGCCTCAGCAGGTCACTCACTCCCCTTGGGTCCCTGACTCAGCATGGTTTCGAAATACACTTACGAAGGAGTGCGCTGTCAGAGCTGTGCTAATGAATGGGTCTGGCAGCTACCACTCCCCCTTGGGTCCGATCTGGGCCTCAAAGGTTACTAGGCACACTCCCCTGGGTCGCATCTGGCCCCTCAGCATGTCGGTCGTGAGCTATCACTTGTTTGATACCGATCCTACCGTTTGGGGCCATCTGGCCTCACCAGGTTCAACCACTTTCCCATGGGTCCTATCTGGGCCAGCAGCAAATGGGTTTAAGTTGCAACAATCGGCCTAGGGTGGTGGGTTCCCGCTGGTCCCATCGGCTCAACATGGTTATCTACACTTTCGCCCTTGCCCATCTGGCCCGAAGGTACTAAAACTCCTCCTGGGCCTGCATCTGGGCCCCTTCAACATATATGGTTCAGTCTACATGAACTCCCTGGGAGTCCCATTGGCCTCCACACGCGTAAAATCGGTGGTTCAGTCACACTTTCCCCCTGGGTGTCCAACGTGGGAAAGATGCGGGGGGGCCTCCAACTGGGCCGCCAGCATGTTCAGCTAACACTCACCCTTGTCCCATATGCCTCAACATGGATTCCAGCTACACTTCCCTTGGGATCCCATCTGGCACGCCACAAATGTTTAGCCTAACACTCCCCTTGGTCCCATCTGGCCTCAACGGGTTAATCTACACTTCCCTGGTCGCCATCTGGCCTCAACTGGTTCAGCTAACACTTCCCTTGGTCCCATCTGGGCTACAGCAGACCAAGGGGAATGTAGCTGAACCATGTTGAAGCCCAGATGGACGCCAAGGGAAGTGTAGCTGAACCAGCGAGGCCCAGATGGGACCCAAGGATAGTGTAGCTGACCATGCTGAGGCCCAGATGGACCAAGGGGAGTGGTAAGCTTAACCATCTGATGCCCAGATAAGGACCCAAGGGAAAGTGTGCTGAACCATGCTAGCCCAGAGGTACCAAGGGGAAGTGTATCTGAACCATGCTGAGGGCCCATCTGGGACCCAGGAGAAAATGAATAGCTGAACCATGTTGAGCCCAGATGACTCAAGGGAGTTGTAATCGTGGAACCATGCTGAGCCCAGCATGGGACCACAAGGGAAATTGTAGCTGAACCATGCTGAGGTCCAGAATGGACCACAACGGGAAGTGTAGCGACCATGCTGAAGGCCCCAGATGGCCCAAAGGGGAAACGCTGACACCAATGTTGAGGCCCAGATGGGATCCGACAAGGGGAAGTGGAGAGAATCCAGTGTTGAGCGCAGATGGGACCCAAGGAAGAGTACTGAACCATGTTGAGCCGCAGACTGGACCCAATGGAAGTGTACTTATATCCATATTGAGGCCCAGATGGGACCCCCAAGGGGAAGTGTAGCGAACCATGTTTTGAGCCCAGATGGAAACCCTAAGGGAAGTGTAGCTGAACCATGCTGAGGCCCAGATGGGACCCAAGGGAAGCTGTAGCTGAACCATGTTGGGCCCAGAGGACCCAGGAGATGTGACTAGACCAGCTGAGGCCAGATGGACGGTCGTGCTAGCTGGAGTGCACATAGACCAGGGAAAGTGTAGCTGAACCATGCTGAGGCCCAGATGGGACCCAAGGGGAAGTGTAGCTGAACCATGCTGAGCCCAGATGGGCCCAAGGGAAGTGTAGCTGAACCATGCTGAGGCCCAGATGGGACCCAAGGGAAAGAGTGTAGCTGAACCATGTGAAGGCCAGAGGACCCAGGGAAGGAAAGTAGTAACTGAACCATGTGAGGCCTCAGATGGACCCAGGGAAGTGTGAGCTGAACCATGTTGCAGGCCCAGATGGGAACCCAAGGGGAAGTGTAGCTGAACCATGTTGAGCCCAGATGGCCCCAAGGGAAGTGTAGCTTGAAACCATGCTGAGCGCCAGATGGGACCCAAGGGGAAGTGCTGTAAGAACCTCTGAGGCCCAATATGGACCCAAGGAAAGGTGCTGACCATGCTGGGCCCAGATGGGACCCAAGGGGGAATGTAGCTAAGCCAAGGACGTCCGCTCAGAATGGGACCCAAAGGGGAGAAGTGTAGCTGAACCAATCTGAGGCCCTGACCCCAGAGGGAAAAGTGGTAGCTGAACCATGTTGAGGCCCAGATGCGGACCCCAAGGGAAGTAGCTGAACCATGTTGAGGCCCCAGTATGGGACCAAGGTGAAGTGTAGCTGAACGCATGTCTGAGGCCCAGATTGGGACCCAGGGAAGGTAAGCCTGAACCACGTTTGAGGGCCAATGATAATGAAGTGTCTGAACCTATTGAGGCCCGCAGATGGGCAAGGGGAAGTGGTAGCTGACCAAGTTAGGCCCCTGATGGACCCAAAGGGAAATGCAGACGCCAGAGCCCACTGAACCATGCTGAGCCCAGATGGGACCCAAGGGAAGGTGAACCCATGCTGAGGCCCAGATGGGAACCAAGGGAATGAGCTGAACCATGCTGAGGCCATGGGAGACCCAAGGGAATGAAGCTGAACCATGCTGAGGCCCATATGGACCGTTCAGGGAAGGTTAGCTGAACCATGTGGAGCCCAGATGGGACCCAAGGGGAAGTGTAGCTGAACCATGTTGAGGCCCATTGTGATGGGACCTACATAGGGAAGTTATGTAGCTCCATTGTTGAGGCCCATGAGCCAGAGGGGACGCCTAAAGGGGAAGATGTAGCGCATAGGCCCTGGACCCAAGGGAAGGTAGCTGAACAGGCCCATAATCGATGGACCCAAGTGGATATCGTAAGTAGCTGAACGATTGACTGAGGCCCCAGATTGGGACCCGATGGGACCAAGGAAGTGTAGCTGAAGCCATGCTGACGGCCCAGATGGCGAGCAAGGGGAGTGATAGCTTAACCATGTGAGGCCCAGATGTGGAGAGAGGGGAAGTGTATCTGAACAGCTGAGCCCATGATATATTTGATGGACCCAGGGGAAGGAGCTGAACCATGCTGAAGGCCAATGGACCAACGCTGAAAGTGTGAGCACCATTGCCAGACCCTGGCTGTAACCCAAGCGAAGGAAAGTGTAGCTGAATAACCATGGTTGAGGCCGCGATGGGACCCAGGGAAGTGTACTGAACCATGTTGAAGCCAAGATGGGCCCAGAGGGAAGGTACTGAACATGCGAGTCTGATACCAATCGCTGAGCCGAAGACTTGGCAATCCCAAGGAGGGAGGGGAAGGTTTTGGGGGGTAAGCCCATTTGAGGCCAGATGGGACCAGTGTAGCCGAACCTGCACTGCGACCAGATTGTTGGGATCGCCACATACGGAAAGTGTAGCATGAACCATAGATTTTGAGGCCAGACTGGGACCCAAGGGGAAAAGCTGTAATGCCCCCCCTGGGATGGGACCAAGGGGAACCATGAACCATGCTTGGGCCCAGATGGGAACCCAAGGGGAAGTGTAGCTGAACCAAGGATAGTTATGGAACTCATGTTGAGGCCCAGATGGGACGCTCCCCAAGGGGAATGTATAGTCTGACCATGGTGCGGCGTTAGCCATGCGAGGGACCAAGAAGTGTAGCTGAACCATGCTGAGGCCCAGATGGGACCCAAGGGGAAGTGTAGCATGAACCATGCGAGCCAGAGGGGACCCAAGGGAAAGTGTAGCTGAACCATTTGAGGCCCAGATGGGACCCAAGGAAGTTGTAGCCTGAACCACGCTGAGGGGATTGGGACCCAAGGGGATAGAACCCCAAGGGGAACTGTAGCTGAACCATGTGTTGAGCGCCCCCAGATGGACCGGCAAGGGGAAGTGTAGCTGAACCATGTTGAGCCGCAAATATGGACCCAAGGGGGGAAGTGTAGCTAGCCAGCCTCGAGGCTGACCAGATGAAGGACCAGCGGGGAACCGTGTAGCTGAACCATTGAGCAAGACCAGGGGATAGTTGATAGCTGCAACCTAGCCCAGATGGGACCCAAGGGGAAGTGTAGCTGAAACCATGCTGAGGCCCAGATAACCCAAGGGTACCCAAGGGGACCTCAGTGTAGCTGAACCATGCTGAGAGCCAGATGGACCCAAGGGGAAAGCTTAGCTGAACCATGTTGAGGCCCAGATGGACCCAAGGGAAAAGTGGCTGAAAAGTGTTCAGGCCCCAGTTGGGACCCAAGTCTGAACCAGGTGTGGCCTGAAGCCATACGTTTGAGGCCCAGATGGGACCCAAGGGGAAGTGTAGCTGAACAGGCAGGGATGCCCAATGGACAGTGTGAGCCCAAGGGAATGAGCTGCTGAGGCCCAGATGGGACCCAAGGGGAAGTGTAGCTGAACCATCATGCTGAGGCCCCAGATGGACCCAAGGGGAAGTGTAGCTGAACCATGTTGAGCCCAAGAATGGGACCCAAGGGGAAGTGTAGCTGAACCATGTTGAGGCCCAGATGGGACCCAGGGGAAAGTGTAGGAATGGGACCAAGGGGAAGTGTAAGCTGAACCATGCTGAGGCCCACAATGGGACCCAAGGTAAAGGGAAAGTGTAGGCCGCAAGGAAGTGTGGTGACCATGTTTGAGGCCAGATGGCTGAACCAAACGACCAAGGGTAAGTGTAGCTGAACCATGTTGAGGCCCAGAATGGGGACCCAAGGGGAAGTGTAGCTGATGGTTGACCCCCATGTTTGAGGCCCAGATGGGGACCCAAGGGGAAGTGTAGCTGAACCAATGCTTGAGGCCCAGATGGGACCCAAGGGAAGTGTAGCTGAACCATTTGAGGCCCAGAGGGACCAAGGGTAAGAGGGAAGGGGAACCATGTAGCTCAGATGGGATTGAATGGGACCCAGGGCAAGTGTAGTGTAGCTGACCATGTTGGAAGCCCCAAGGGGAGTGTAGCTTGAACGCATGTTGAGGCCCAGTGGGGATGGGACCCAAGGGGAAGTGTAGCTGAACCATGTTGAGGCCCCAGATGGGACCAAGGGAGTGTAGCTGAACCAGCCTGAGGCCCATGATGACCCAAGGGACCCAAAAGTGTAGCTGAACCATTGAAGGCCAGTGGCGCCCAAGGGACAGATGGGACCAAGGGAAGTGTAGCTGAACATTGAGGCCCGCTAAGGGAAAGTGTAGCTGAATCCATGCTGAGGCCCAGATGGGGACCCGAAGTGTTGACTGAACCATGAGGCACCAGGGACCCAAGGGGAAGGTAGTGAACCTGCCCCAGAACCAAGGGAAGGTAGCTGAACCCATGCTGCTGATGGGCCCAGAGTGTGCTGGACCCAAGGGGAAGTGTGCTTTGAACAAGATGGGACCCAGGGGAGTGTAGCATGTTGAGAGCCCAGATGGGGACCAGTGTAGCTGGGGACAGAATGGGACCAACGGGAAGTGTAGCTGAACCATGTTGAGGCCAGATGACCTCAAGGCCAGATGGGACCCAAGGTTACCCCATGTAGACACCAAGGGGAAAGGAACCATGCTGACAATGAGACCACATGGACCCAATGAAAGTGACTGAATCATGTTGAGGCCCAGATGGGACCCCAAGGGAAGTGTATGCATGCTGAAGGCCCCCCAAGGGAAGTGTTGCTGACGCCCTGCTGACAGATGGGCCCAGTGTTCTGAACCAGTGATGTAGCTAAATGAGGCCCGATGCCTGATGAACCATGTTGAGGCCCAGATGGACCCAAGGGGAAGTGTAGCTGAACCATGTGAGCCCAGATTGAACCCAAGTCTGAGTGTAGCTGACCATGCCCAAGGCCAGCATGGCTGACCGGGGAAGTGTAGATGCTTGAGGCTGAGGCCCAGATGGGACCCAAGATGTGAGTGAAAACCATGTTGAGGCCCAAGTGACTCCAATATGGGCCCATATGCTGTCTTGCCTAGCTGAGCCAGATGGACCCAAGGGGAAGTGTAGCTGAACCATGCTGGGCCAGATGGGACCCAAGGGAAGTGTGAAGCTTGAAAGCCATCGTTGATGCTGGCTCCATGCTGAGGCCAGATGGGACCAAGGGGAAGTGTAGCTAAACCATGTTGAGCCCAGATGGGACCCAAGGGGAGTGTAGCTGAACCATGTTGAGCCCAGATGGGACCCAAGGGAAGTGTAGCTGAACCATGTTGAGGCCCAGATGGGACCAAGGGGAAAGTGTAGCGTGAACCATGCTGAGGCCAGATGGGACCAAGGGAAAAGTGTAGCTGAACCATGCTGAGGCCCAGATGGGACCCCAAGGGGAAGTTGTAGCGAACCCATGTTGAGGCCCAGATGGGACCCAAGGGGAAGTTGTAGCTGAACCATGCTTGATAGGCCCCAGATGGACCCTGAGGGAAGGGGCAAAGCTGAAATGTAGCGTGAACAGGGGCCCAGATGGGACCCAAGGGGAAGTTTGGTAGCGCCCCCCCTGAACCATGCATGTTATTGAGCCCAGATTGGGGGGGGGGGGGGAGGGGGCCGGTAGTGGGGGGGTGGGGCGGGAGAAGGGAAAAAAGCCGCCCAGGGAAGTGTAGCTGAACCATGTTGAGGCCCGTAATGGGACCCAAGGGGAAGATCAAACGTAGCTGAACCAGGATGATCTTGAGGTTATCTATATCCCAGATGGGACCCAAGGGAAGTGTAGCTGAACCATGCTGAGGCCAGATGGACAAGGAAAGGGAAGCCAGTGAGGCCCAGATGGGACCCTGAAACCATGCTGAACCATTTGAGGCCCAGATGCACCAGGGAAGTTGTAAGCTGAACACAGTGAACCATAGGGACCAAGGGAAAGATTAGCGTGAACCATCGCTGAGCCAAGATGCCGAGAACCCGAAGGGGAAGTTGTAGCTGAACCATTGCTGGGCCCAGATGGACCAAGAAAAAGTGAAGTGAGCTGAATGAGGCCCATGTGGACAAAGGGACAGTGCATTAGCATGAACCCAGATGGGACCTTCAAGGGAAGTGTAGCTTGAACCATGCTCGTAGGCCCACAGATGGGACCCACAAGGGGAAAGTAGTAGCTGCAATGCTGAGCCCAGATGGGACCCCGGGGAAGGGACATGAAGTGAAGGTAGCTGAACCATGCGAGCCCAAATGGGACCCAAAGGGGAAGTGTAGCTGACCATGCTGAGGCCAGAATGGGACCCAGGGAAGTGTAGCTGATCCACCATGTTGCTGAGGCCAGATGGGACCCAAGGGAAGGTGGTAGCTGAACCATTTTGATGGCCCAGATGGGGACCCAAGGGGAGTGTAGCTAACCATGTTGAGGCCCAGATGGGACCAAGGGGAAGTGTAGCTGAACGAGAAGGCCCAGATGGGACCCAAGGGGAAAGTGTAGCTAAACCATGTGGCCCAGATGGGAACCCAAGGGAAAGTGTAGCTGAAACATGACTGAGGCCCAGATGGAACCAAAGGGATAGTGTAGTGACCATGCTGAGGCCCAGATGGGACCAAGGGAAGTGTGGCTGACCATGTTGAGGCCCAGATGGGACCCAAGGGAAGGTAGTCTGAATGTTGAGCCCAGATGTGACCCCAGATGACCAAGGAAAGTTGAGTGAACATGTTGAGCATGCTGGAGGCCATGATGGACCCAAAGGAAAAAACGTGTAGCTGTACCATGTTGGGCCCAGATGGGGCCAAGGGGAGCTGTAGACTTAAAACCATGGGACCCAGAATAGGACCAAGGGAAGTGTGAGCTGAACCTGAACATGCTGAGGGCCAGTGGGACCCAAGGGAAAGTGAGCCCCGCTAACCATGCTGGGCCCAATGGGACCCAAGGGAGTGTAGCTGAAACCATGTTGAAGCCCAGATGGGACCCAAGGGGAAGGTGTGACTGAACCTGTTGAAGGCCCCAGAGCCCAAGGGGAAAGTGTAGCTGAAACCATGTTGGGACCCCAGATGGACCCAAGGAATGAAGCTGAACCATGTGCCAGATGGGACCCAAGGGGAGTGTAGGCTGAACCATTGTTGAGGCCCAGATGGGACCCAAGGAAGTTAGCCAGAACCATTGGTTTGAGGCCCAGATATAGGGGACCAAAAGTGTAAGCTGAACCATTGACTGAGGCCCAGATGGACCAAGGGAAAGTGTAGAACCCATCACACCAAACGAAGGGAGCCCAGATGGGACCCAAGGGAGGAAGCTGAAACCAATGTTGATCGGACCAAGGGAAGTGTATGAACCATGCTGCCCAGAGGCCCAGATGGGACCAGGGAAACTGTAGCTGAACCATGTTGAGGCCCCAAGATGGGGACCAGATGGGCAAGGGGAAGTGATGACTGAATCCATTTGAGAGCCCAGATGGGACCCAAGGGAAAGTTGTAGCTGAACCATGCATGTTTGATGCCCAGAATGGGACCCCAAGGGGAAGGTGTAGCTGAACCATGCTGAGGCCCAGATGGACCCAAGGGAAGTGTAGCTGAAACCATGCTGAGGCCCAGATGGGACCCAGGGGAAGTGTAGCTGAACCATGTGAGGCCCAGATGGGACCCAAGGGGAAGTGTAGCTGAACCATGTTGAGGCCCAGATGGAGCCATGCTGGGCCCAGATGGGACCCAAGGGGAAGTGTAGCTAAACCATGTTGAGGCCCAGATGGGACCCAAGGGGAAGTGTAGCTGAACCATGTTGAGGACCCAAGGAATGGCTGAAACCCAGCTGAGCGGGGAAAGTGTAGCTGAAACCATGCTGAGGCCCAGATGGGGCCCCCAAGGGGAAGTGTAGCTGAACCATGTTGAGGCCCAGATGGGACCCAAGGGGAAGTGTAGCTGAACCATGTTGAGGCCCAGATGGGACCCAAGGGGAAGTGTAGCTGAACCATGCTGAGGCCCAGATGACCCAAGGGGAAGTGTAGCTGAACCATGCTGAGGCCAGATGGACCCAAGGGAAGTGTAGCTGGAACCATCTGAGATGCCCAGATGGGACCCAATGTTGGGCCAGATGGGAACCCCAAGGGAAAGTGTAGCTGAACCATGCCATGGACCCAGGGGGAGGGACCCCAGATGGACCCAATGGGGGAAAGTGTGAGCTGAACCATGCTTGAGGCCCAGATGGGACCAAGGGGAAGTGTAGCTGAACCATGCTGAGGCCCAGATGGGACCCAAGGGGAAGTGTAGCTGAACCATGTTGAGAGGCCAGATGGGAACCCAAGGGGAAGTGTAGCTGAACCAGGCACCCAAGGGGAAGTGTAGGCGTGGAGTGCCACCGCCAGATGGGACCAAGGGAAGTGTAGCTGAACCATGTTGAACACCGAGAGGCCCAGATGGCGCCCCAAGGGGAAGTGTAGCTGACCATGCTGAGGCCCAGATGGGACCCAAGGGGAAGTGTGAGCTGAACATGCTGTGAGGCCCAGATGGGACCCAAGGAAGTCGTAGCTGAAATGCTGAGCCCAGCTGACCCCAAGGGAAGTGTAAGCTGAAACCTGTTGATGCTGAGGCCCATATAGGGACCCAAGGGAAGTGTAGCTGAAACATGCTGAGGCCCAGATGGGCCCAAGGGAAGTGTGCTGAACATGCTGAGGCCCAGAGACCCAAGGAAAGTGTAGCGAAACCATGCTGGAAGACCCAAGATGGGACCCCAAGGACCCAAAGTGTAGCTGAACCATGCTGAGGCCCAGATGGACCCAGGGGAAGGGAAGTGTAGCTGAACCATGCTGATGGGCCCAAGCAAGTGTAGCTGAACCATGCTGAGGCCCAGAGGACCCAAGGGAAGTGGCTGAACCATGCGAGGCCCAGATGGGACCCAAGGGAAGTGTAGCTGAACCATGTTGAGGCCCAGATGGGACCAAGGGGAAGTGTGGCTGAACAAGGGAATGTGCTGAGGCCAGATGGACCCAAGGGGAAGTGTAGCTGAACCAGCTGAGGCCCAGATGGGACCCAAGGGGAAGTGGTAGCTGAACCATGCTGAGGCCCAGATGGGAACCCAAAGGGGAAGTGTAGCTTGAACCATGCTGAGGCCCAGATGGGACCCAAGGGGAAGTGTAGCTGAACCATGCTGAGGCCCAGATGGGACCCAAGGGAAGTGAGCTGAACCTGGGACCCTGTAGCTGAGGCCCAGATGGGACCCAAGGGGAAGTGCTAACCATGCTGAGGCCCAGATGGACCATGTAGCGAACCATGCTGAGCCCAGATGGGACCCAAGGGAAGTGTAGCTGAACCATGCTGAGGCCGATGGACCCAAGAGGTGAAAGTGTAGCTGAACCATGCTGAGGCCCAGATGGACCCAAGGGGAAGTGTAGCTGAACCATGCTGAGGCCCAGATGGGACCCAAGGGGAAAGTGTAGCTGAACCATGCTGAGGCCCAGATGGACCCAAGGGAAGTGTAGCTGAACCATGCTGAGGCCCAGATGGGACCCAAGGGAAAGTGTAGCTGAACCATGTTGAGGCCCAGATGGGACCCAAGGGGAAGTGTGACTGAACCATGTTCCCCCAAGGGGAAGTGTAGCTGAACCATGCTGAGGCCCAGATGGGACCCAAGGGGAAGTGTAGCGGTGCTGAGGCCCTCACCATTGTTAGGCCCAGATGGGACCATGCTGAAGGACCCAAGGGAAGTGTAGCTGAACCATGTTTGACCCAAGGGATGTAGCCCAGGCCCAGATGGGACCCAAGGGGAAGTGTAGCTGAACCATGCTGAGGCCAGATGTGTAGATGTTGGGCCCAGATGGGACCCAAGGGAAGGGCTGAACCATGCTGAGGCCAGATGGCGGACCCAAGGGAAAGGCAAGGAAGTGTAGCTGGCTTGAGGCCCAGATAGTGTGCTGACCATTGTGAGGCCAGATGACCAAGGGAAAGGGAAATACGAACCATGTTGAGGCCCAGATGGGACCCAGGGGAAGTGTAGCTGAACCATGTTGAGGCCCAGATGGGACCCAAGGTAGTGTGCTGAACCCAGTGTTGAAGATGGACCCAAGGGAAGTGTAGCTTGTAGAGGCCCAGATGGGACCCAAGGGGAAGTGTAGCTGAACCATGCTGAGGCCCAGAATGGGAACCCCTGAACCATGCTGACCCAATGGGACCCAGGGGAAGTGTAGCTGAACCATGTTATGGACCAAGGGAAGTGTGAGCTGCTGAGGCCCAGATGGGACCCAAGGGGAAGTGTAGCTAACCATTTGAGGCCCAGATGGGACCCAATGGGAATGTTGACCAGAGAAGATGGGAGGGAAGTAGCTGAACCATGAGGCCCAGATGAAGTGTAGCGCCTGACCCAGATGGGACCCAAGGGGAAGTGTATGACCATGCTGACCCTGAAAGGGGAAGTGTAGCTGAAACCATGCTGAGGCCCAGATGAGGGAACCCAAGGGAAGTGTAGGTGACCATGACCCAAGGAAGTGTAGCTGAACCATGTGAGGCCCAGATGGGACCCAAGGGAGTGTAGCTGAACCATGCTGAGGCCCAGATGGACCCAAGAAGTGTAGCTGAACCATGTTGAGGCCCAGATGGGACCCAAGGGGAAGGTAGCTGAACATGCTGCCGGCCCAGATGGGACCCAAGGGGAAGTGTAGCTGAACCATGCTGAGGCCCAGATGGCCCAGAAGTGTAGCTGAACCATGTTGAGGCCCAGTGGGACCCAAGGGGAAAGTGTAGCTGAACCATGCTGAAGTGGGACCCAAGGGGAGTGTAGCTGAACCTGCTGAGGCCAGATGGGACCCAAGTGGCTGAACCATGTTGAGCCCAGATGGGACCCAAGGGAAGTGTAGCTGAACCATGTTGAGGCCCAGATGGGACCCAAGGGGAAGTGTAGCTGAACCATGCTGAGGCCCAGATGGGACCCAAGGGGAAGTGTAGCTGAACCATGCTGAGGCCCAGATGGGACCCAAGGGGAAGTGTAGCTGAACCATGTTGAGGCCCAGATGGACCCAAGGGAAGTGTAGTGAACGAGCCCTGAGGGCCCAAGATGTTGAGGCCCAGATGGGACCCAAGGGGAAGTGGGCTGAACCATGTGTGAGCCCAGATGGGACCCAAGGGGAAGTGTAGCTGACAACCAGATGCGTTGAGGCCCAGATGGGACCCAAGGGGAAGTGTAGCTGCATGTGAGCCAGATGGGACCATGTTGAGGCCCAGATGGGACCCAAGGGGAAGTGTAGCTGAACCATGTTGAGGCCCAGATGGGACCCAAGGGGAGTGTAGCTGAACCATGTTGAGGCCCAGATGGGACCCAAGGGGAAAGTGTAGCTGACCAGCTGAGCCCAGAACCAAGGATGCTGAGCCCAGATGGGCCCAGATGGGACCCAAGGGGAAGTGTAGCTGAACCATGCTGAGGCCCAGATGGGCAACCCAAGGGGAAGTGTAAACCATGCTGAGGCCCAGATGGGACCCAAGGGGAAGTGTAGCTGAACCATGTTGAGGCCCAGATGGGACCCAAGGGGAAGTGTAGCTGAACCATGTTGAGGCCCAGATGGGACCCAAGGGGAAGTGTAGATGGGACCCAAGGGAAGTGTAGCGAACATGTTGAGGCCCAAAGCACACCCAAGGGGAAGTGTAGCTGAACATGTTGAGGCCCAGATGGGACAAGGGGAAGTAGCGAACCATTGGAGGCCCAAGATGGGAACAAGTGTAGCTGAACCAGTATTTGAGGCCAGATGGGACCAAGGAAGGTAGTGTAGCTGAACCATGTTGAGGCCCAGATGGGAGGGCAAGGGAGTAAGACACAAGCCCATGGGACCCCATGCTGAGTGTAAGCATAACCAGATTGGGACCCAAGGGGAAGTGGTAGCTGAACCATGTTGAGCGCCCAGATGGACCAAGGGAAGAGGGCAAGGCCCCATTGGAGGCACCAGAGGCCCAAAGATGGGACCCAGGGGAAGTGTAGCTGAACCAACCAATGCTGTGAGCTTGGACCCAGATGGCTGACCACGGGGAAAGTGTAGGCTGAACCATGATGTTGCTCACGAGCTCATGACTCTGGGACGCCAAGATGAAGGGAAGTCGTAGCCTGAACCATGTTGAGGCCTAGATGGGACCCAAGGGGAAGTGTGAGCTGACACGCATGTGAGGCGCGCAGATGGGACCCAAGGGGAAGTGTAGGCTGAACCAATTTGAGGCCCAGATGGGACCCAAGGGGAAGTGTAGCTGAACCATGTTGAGGCCCAGATGGGACCCAAGGGAAGTGTAGCTGAACCATGCTGAGAAAAGTTCTAAGAGCATGTCGCAAGCAACACGGAAAATCGCTTTAGCAGTCACCGACAGGTAGTTTCGGAAGTAGTGGAGCAAGTAGCTACTCGTAGCCGAATAGAGCTACAAACATTGAAACGACTTTTTGCGAAGGATTTTGACCGCTTGCGATGCTGACAATCTCTAGTCATGCGCACTTCAACTATGAGCAGAAATTGTGGGTGCGGAGGTGGTCGAAAATCGTTCAAACGTCCTCGGACCTCGGGACAGACGACATCGACAGACAGACGGCGGAGAGAGACATGGGGGGAATATAGGGCTTTTCAGTCCAGCGAGGGGCTAAAGCGAAAACAGTCCTGCTAATTGTTTTGCTTTAAATAATGAGAAACTCCAGTTGGCAGCCCCTGCAAGGGTGCAGGGTGACTGCAGTACTGGGGCAACCCAGAGGGGGTGCACAACTGATTTTTGAATATCACACAATCTCTATGTGGGAATTCCGAGGATGCCATTATGTGTGCCATACTGTAAACCCCCTGAATCCATATCTAAGTTTTTCAAAAAGGGGTTATTTCTATTTAAGGGGTGGGGGTGGAAGGGTCAGCCTCCTCAGGATTTTGAGGCGTGGTGTGGCCTATCTTTTTTTTTTCTCCTCCTGTTGTTAAAGGAATTTACCCCCAGAAGGTGGGTCTCCTGACACACCGAGGATTCAGTTTATATGGCGTTGCCACTTCTACAAAATAGTAGGCGCACTTAAGGTCGGTGGGAGATACTGACCTTCGACCAAACGAACATTCACCACTACCCCTACAGCTGAGGAACAAACAGCCGAGTTACAAACAGCCAAGGTACAAACAGCTGAGGTACAAACAGCCAAGGTACAAACAGCCGAGGTACAAACAGCCGAGGTACAAACAGCAGATGTACAAACAGCAGAGGTACAAACTAGGAACTACGAGACCCAAATCCAAATCATCCCCTGAATGGCTATAAACACAACACAACTCACCGCGTCAGATTCTTCACTTAAATCTGATGCTTCGGACTCAAAGTCCTCATACTTCAGCGTTCGTTTTGGCCCGATAATTGTGACAATCGGGCCCAATAATAAAGAATTCTGAGAATTATCAGAAGTTATGCCAGAACAAAACTTAGAACTTCGAGACCCAAATCTAAATCATCCCCTGAATGGCTACAAACACAACACAACTCACCGCGTCAAAGTCAGACTCTTCGCCCGAATCAGACGCCTCTGACTCGAAGTCCTCATACTTGATCTTCTTCTTTGGTCGGTCATTAGAAGGGGGCGGTGCTTTCTTTGCGTCCTTCTTGGCAGCGGGGGCAGCAGACTTGGACTCTGTCAGCATCAGGGGGCGGGTCAGATGAGAGAAATGTTAGAAGTGCTGGGTGTGGAGGAGGTGGGTCATTAGAAGTCCCCCTTGAATCCGTCAAGCCGAAGGCACATTTGGAGTCCAGTAGGGCACCAGGAAAATGTAATCATCATCATTAGAAGCGGGCAGAGCTTTCTGTACGCCCTTCTTGGCAGTGAAGTTAGCAGACTTGGCCTTTGCCGGAATCATGGGGGGTGTTGTGGGCTGGGGGTCAGATATGAGTGTGTTAGACATGTTGTTGTTGGGTTGTTGGAGGTGAGGCATTGGAAGGGGGCGGTGCTTTCTTTGCTCCCTTCTTGTCAGCGGGAGCAACAGATTTGGACTCTGTCAGCATCGCCAGATATGAGTGTGTAGACGTGGTGTGGTGGGATGGTGGTGTGGGTGGGTGTGGTTTCCAGCGGGAGCAGCATAACTTGGCCTGCTGTCAGCATCAGGGGGGGGTGTGTGTGTGTGTGTGGGGGGGGGGGCTGTGTGTGGTGGTGGGGGGGTTGGTGGTGTGATTGAGGTGTGGTTTTCCAGCAGAGCAGCAGTACTTGTCTTCTGTCAAGCATCAGGGCGTGTGTGTGGGGGGGGGGCGGGGGGATGTGGGTTGTTGTGGTTGGGTTGGTGGTGTGATTGAGGTGTGGTTTTCAGCGGGAGCAGCATACTTTGCCTCTGTCAGCATCAGGGGGGGCGTGTGTGTGTGTGGGGGGGGGGGGGGGGGCTGTGGGTCTGGTGTGTGGTGGGTTGGTGGTGGTGGCTTGGTGGTGTGATCGAGGTGTGGTTTTCCAGCGGGAGCAGCATACTTGGCCTCTTGTCAGCATAGGGGGGGCTGTGGGTGTGTATGGGTGTGGTGTGTGTGGGGGGCTGTGGGTTGTGTGGTGGTGGCTTGTGGTTGTGATTGAGTGTGGTTTTTCCAGCGGGAGCAGCATACTTGGCTCTGTCAGCATCAGGGGCGTGTGTGTGTGTGGGGGGGGGGGGAGTGTGGGGGGGGGGGGGGGGGGGGGGGTGATTGAGGTGTGGTTTTCCAGCGGGAAGCAGCATACTTGGCCTCTGTCAGCATCATCGGGGGGGGGGGGGGGGGGGAGGGGGGGCGTGTGTGTGTGTGTGTGTGTGTGGGGGGGGGGGGGGGGGGGGTGTGAGTTTGGTGGTGGGTTGTGGTGTGATTGAGCGTGTGCTTTCCAGCGGAGCAGCATACTTTGCCTCTGTCAGCATCAGGGGGGGCGTGTGTGTGTGTGTGGGGGGGGGGGGGGGGCTGTGGTTGGTGTGGTGGGTTGGTGGTGGTGGGTTGGTGGTGTGTGAGGTGTGGTTTTCCAGCGGGAGCAGCATACTTGGCCTCTGTCAGCATCAGGGGTGATGGGTGGTGGGGTGGTCATATATGAGTGTGTTAAAAGTGCTGTCGGTGGGTTGTTGCTGTTGTTGGTTGTCGGAGGAGTAAGGTGTGCTTTCTGTGCACCCATTTTGGGCAGGGGGGGCAGCATACTTGGCATCTGTCAGCATCAGGGGTGGGGTGGGTGGTGGGGGTGGTCATACATGAGTATGTTTTTTAAAAAAAAAAAAAAGTGTTGTCGGGGGTTGTTGGAGGAGGAGGTGAGGTGTGCTTTCTGTGTACCCATCTTGCAGCAGGGGGCAGCATACTTGGCCTCTGTCAGCCATCAGGGGGGTCATATATGAGTGTGTTAAAGTGTTGTCAGTGGGTTGTTGTTGTTGTTGTTGTTGTTGGGTTGCGGAGGAGTGAGGTGGGTGCTTCTGTGCACCATCTTGGCACGGGGGCAGCATACTTGGCCTCACTCAGCATCAGGGGGGGGGGGGGGTCATATATGAGTGTGTTAGAAGTGTTGTGGTGGATGTTGATTGTTGTTTGGGAGAGGTCGGTAATCTTGTTGTCATAAGAAGAGGACGGTGCTTTCTTTGCGCCCTTCTTGGCAGCGGGAGCAGCAGACTTGGACTCTGTCAGCATCAGGGGGGGTCAGATATGCACGTGTTTAGTAGTGTTGTCGGTGGGGTTGATGATGTTGGAGGAGGTCGTCAAAGAAGGGGGCTGTGCTTTCTGCGTGCCCTTCTTGGCAAGGGAGCAGCAGATTTGAGCCGCTGTCAGCATCCCCAGATATGAGTGCGTTATAAGTGGTGGTGGTGGGTTGGTGGTGTGGTTGTGGTGTGGTTTTACAGCAGGAGCAGCATACTTGGCCTCTGTCAGCATCAGGGGGGGCGTGTGTGTGTGTGGGGGGGGGGGCTGTGTGGGGGTGGTGGTGGGTGGTGGTGTTGATTGAGGGTGTGGTTTTACAGCGGAGCAGCATACTTGGCCTCTGTTAGCATCAGGGGGCGTGGGGGTGGGGTGGGTGGGTGGGCTGTGGTTGGTGTCAGATTGAGTGCGTTTGATGTGTGATGGATTCGCCGGATTGATGAATGAAAGGAACAGGCAGAGGGATAAATATAAATTGGACAGACAGACAGATATGTAGATATAAATATAAATAGGACAGGGAAACATTTTCCAGATGGATATAAATATATAAATAGGACAGACAAATAGATATGGAAATATGAATAGGACAGCGATAGATATAAATAGTAAATGGACAGGCAGATGGATAAATATAAAATAGGACAGACAATAGATATAAATATAAATAGGGACAGGCAGATAGATATAAATATAAATAGGACAGCAGATGGATCCAAATAAGAATAAATAGGACAGGCAGTGGATAAAATAAATAGTTGCCATGCGAAGATTATTGTTGAGCACACATACCTTTCTTGACTACTGTACTGGACTTGGCCGTTGCACGCTTAGGGTGTGAATTGGATTAATTTGTTTTTCGTGTTAAAATATCTGCAACATTCTCTGGGGGTTTACAAATGCAGGGTTCTAAAGGAGGGGGGTACCATATATTTTCCGAATGTCAGCCTCCTGAGCACACACCTTTCTTGACTACTGTGCTGGACTTGGCGGTTGCACGCTTAGGGGGTGAATTGGATTAATTTGTTTTTCGTGTTAAAAATATCTGCAACATTCTCTGGGGTTTTATAAATGCAGGGTACTAAAGGAGGGGGGTACCATATATTTTCCGAATGTTAGCCTCCTGAGCACACACCTTTCTTGACTACTGTGCTGGATTTGGCGGCTGTACGCTTGGGGGGTGCAGACTTGGTAGGGGACCTGCACAGAGAAGCGAATACATTTGATTAGGCAGTGGGTGTGGTTGTGTTGGGGTGGTAATGGTGGGGTGGATGTGGGGTGGTGGTAGTGGTAGGGTGGTTGTGGGTGTGGGTGGTGGTGGAGTGGTTGTGGGGTGGGTGGGTAGGGTAGTGGTAGGGTGGAGGAGTGGGTGTTGGGGTGTGGTAGTGGTGGAGTGGTTGTGGGGTGGGTGGTGTAGAGTGGTGGTGGGGTGGGATGACCTCAGTAGCGCACTTGGGGGGTGCAGGCTTGGTAGGGGACCTGCGCAGAGATGCGAATAAATTTGATTAGGCAGTGGTGGGTGGTTGTGTTGGGGTGTGTAGTGGTGGGGTGGTGGTTTGGGGTGGTAGTGTTGGGGGTGGTTGGAGGTTGGAGTGGGATGACCTTCAGTTGCACACTTGGGGTGCAGGCTTGTAGGGGACCTGCACAGAGAAGCGAATACATTATATTAGGCGGTGGTGTTGGTAGTGGTGGGGTGGGAGTGTTGGGGTGGTTGTGGGGTGTGTGGTGGTGGAGTGGTGGAGTGGTGGTGGGGTGGGATGACCTCAGTTGCGCACTTGGAGGGTGCAGGCTTGGTAGGGGACCTGCGAAGAGATGTGAATACATTAGATTAGGCGGTGGTGTTGGTAGTGTTTTAGGGGGTGGTAGTGTTGGGGGGGGGTTGAGGTGTGTTGTAGTGGTGGGGTGGTTGTGGGGTGGGTGTTGGTGGAGTGGTGGGATGGCCTCAGTTGCACACGTGGAGGGTGCAGGCTTGGGAGGGGACCTGCACAGAGAAGCGAATACATTTATATTAGGCGGTGTGTTGGTAGTGGGTGGGGTTGTAGTGTTGGGGGGTGGGGTGTTGGTAGTGGGTGGGATGACCTCAGTTGCACACTTGGAGGGTGCAGGCTTGGTAGGGGACCTGCGAAGAGATGCGAAATACATTTGATTAGCGCGTGTTGTTGGTTATATTGGGGTGGTAGTGTTGGGGTGGTTGTGGAGTGGGTGGTAGTGTTGGGGTGGTGGTGTTGGGGTGGTAGTGGTGGGGTGGTTGGTGGTGGAGTGGTGTGGGGTGGGATGACCTCAGTTGTACACTTTGGAGGGTGCAGGTTGGTAGGGGAGCTGCACAGAGAAGACATATTTGATATATTCATACTGCCCATGCGATCTCATTCTGAACTCAAGAATGAGGTGCGATCTCATACTGAATGTGATCTCATTCTGGATTTGGTGCGATCTCATTCTGAATGTGATCTTATTCCAAAAGTGGTGCGATCTCATTCTGAATGTGATCTTATTCCGAAAGTGGTGTGATTTCATTCTAAATGTGGTGCGATCTCATTCTGAATGTGATCTCATTCTGAAAGTGGTATTATCTCATTCTGAATGTGATCTCATTCTTAATGTGATGCGACCTCATTATAAATATGGCGCGATCTCATTCTGAATGTGATCTCATTCTTAATGTGGCGCGATCTCATTCTGGACTCAAGAATGTGGCGTGGTTGTGTTCATGCTACCACGTGCACCCGCGGCAGACAGTGGGCAGTCTGCGGCCTGTAGGCTTATATACTAGAAGCCCTTTTCAGTGATATACAATGGTCTAGTGGTAGACCAGATCGCTGGAGGATGAAGAGTCGGGGGTTCGACTCCCCCTTCGGTCGCTCTTGGCGTTGCAGGTTGTTGTCAACAGCGATGGTAGCTTGTCCAGTTGAGGTAGAAGACCGCTCCCAACCCGCGTACAACGGGTTCCCTGAACACCACGCCCCACCAGGCGTTATCATTACATTACTTGACCACGCAAACCGACCATGCAACCATGCAAGCAAAGAAAACCTACTTGATTTTCAACTTTCCCACATCCTTCAATTATGCTCCAGATATTGCTGCTGATAGCCAATGCGATACAATCCTGAGCTCAGCAGTGTGGTGTAGTATTTTGTATGCTACTTCATGTGTAGGGGTCGGCTATGTTATATGATATTAGCGAATAAATAATATTATATTATATAATATTAGTGGGATGAGCCGTCTCACAAGAAATTCGAATGTATTTAAAAAGCTAATATTATTGTGACACCATAATAATACTAGTTAATAGTAGTTTTTCAAAAACTTATATTAGTTGCTGTTCTCTACTCATGTGTACCCTGTCGGCAGACAGTTAGCAGCCTGCAGCATGTAGGCTGACATATTCACATATACCATGCACACAAAGAATACCTACTTGAGTTTCAACTTGCCCATAGCCTAGTATCAACATGCCCATATTCCCTGAGCACAGACGGTGCGCAGCCTGCAGGCTGTAGGCTGATATACTTGACCATGCAACCCAACCATGCAACCCTATCATGCAACCGTGAAACCTGACCATGCAAGTAAATAATACCTACTTGAGTTTCAACTTGCCCATAGCCTACTATAGCCTAGTATCAACATGCCCATATTCCCTGCGAACAGACAGTGCGCAGCCTGAAGTCTGTAAGCTGATATACTTGACCATGCAACCAACCATTGCAACGTGAAACCTGACCATACGAGTAAATAATACCTACTTGAGTTTCAACTTGCCCATAGCCTAGTATCAACATGACCATATTCCCTGCGCACAGACGGTGCGCAGTCTGTAGGCTGTAAGCTGATATACTTGACCATGCAACCTGACCATGCAACCATGCAACCTAACCATGCAATCATGCAACCTAACCATGCAACCATGCAACCTAACCATGCAACCATGCAACCTAACCATGCAACCTGACCATGCAACCGTGAAACCTGACCATGTAACCAAAGAATACCTACTTGAGTTTCAACTTGCCCACAGCCTTCAAGTACGCCTCAGTTGCTTCAGCTGATAGCAGGCCAGACTGCATCAACCTGCAATGTAGTGTTGGGGTGGTGGTGAGGTGGGGGGTGGGGGTTGTGGGGAGGTGTTGGGGTGGCTGTGGTGTGGGAGTGGTGTTGGGGTGTTGGTAGGGTGGTGGTGGTGTTGTGGTGGTGGTGGGGTTGTGGTGGTGGTGGTGGGAAGACCTGAGCTGCTTCAGCTGATAGCGGCCTGACTGCATCAACGCGCAACGCGGTGTTTGGGGTGGTGGGTGTTGGGGTGGGTAGACCTAAGCTGCTTCAGCTGGTAGCGGGCCAGACTGCATCAACCTGCGAGGTGGAGGTGGTGTTGGGGTGGTTGTGAGGTGGTGGGTGGTGTGGAGTGGTGGTGGGGCAGAAGACCTGACTGTTTCAGTAGATAGCAGAGCAGACTGCATGCACCAGGTGGTGTGGTGGGGGATGTGGTAAGGAGGTGGGTGGTGGTGGTGGAGTGGTGGTGGGGCAGGAAGACCTTGACTGTTTCAGTAGATAGCAGACTAGACTGCATGCACCAGGTGGTGTGCAGGGTACTACTAAGCGCGTGTGGCAGTGCGATAACACGCACACTTGTTGAGCCCCTCTGCATGATTCGTGCAGTTTTTTCAACCCCCTGTGGGCGCAGCGCGCAGTTTTTGCGCTTTTTGCACTAAAAAGCGCTGACCAATTTGACATTTGTGCGCCTGAAGCGCTGACCAATTTGACAAAATGTAGTACCCTGGCGGTGTGGTGGGGGTTGTGGAAAGGTGGTGGTGGAGTGGTGGGAAGACCTCATCATCACCACCATCCACATCATCACCATTATTCATATCAGCATCATCATCACCTTTCATATCATCATCACCACCATTCACATCATCATCACCACCATTCACATCATCATCATCCATTGGATTTCACATCAACATCCACATCATCATCACCATTAACATCACCACCCTTCACAACAACACCATCATGAACAACTCACCACTTCTTAGCTATGTCACTGTCTGGCTTTTTTGCTTATCGCGAGTCTGTGTAGTAAATCATCATCATTACCACCACTCACAAAACCATCATCCTCACGCTCATTACCACCATTCACAAAACCACCATTAACATCAATATCACCATCATCAAGAACAACTCACCACTTCTTAGCTATCTCACTGTTAGGCTTTTGCTCATAGAGAGTCGTGTAGAAACGTTTCAAGGGGCAATTCTGCGCATGAAAGAGAATGGGTGGTAATTGGATGGTGGCTGTGTGTGGGATGGAATGTGGTGGTTGGATGGTTTTGGTGTTGTTGTTGTTGTTGGTGGTGTGGCTGTTGGATGGTGGTGATTTCACACCATATCAATACACTGTTAATGTTGTGTCTCTAGTTAATACTCACATCTGGAGGCGTGTCGCGTATTTTACCTTGGTGGACCTTCTTCTCTTCTTAACATATGATAGAAGAACTTCTCATACCCTCATCTGGAGGAGTGTCGCTTATCTGTCAATTTTCACACCGTATCAATACACTGTTCATGCAGTATCTCTAGTTATTACTCACATCTTGAGACGTGTCGCGTATCTAATCTTGATTGACATACTCCTTCTTCACTTCTTTCTATACGATAGAGTTCTTCTCATTCTGACCTTTGAAGACATACTCATTTTCACTTTATTACCTATGAAAAGTAGTTCTTCTCATCCCCTCATACTCTCACAACTCACATCTGGAGGAGTGTCGCTTATCTGTCAATTTTCACACCATTTCAATACACTGTTCATGTTGTGTCTCTAGTTAATACTCACATCTGGAGGCGTGTTGCATGTCTGACCTTGATGGACATACTCCTTCTTCTCTTCTTTAGATATGATAGAAGTACTGCCCATACTCTGGAGGAGTGTTGCTTATCTGTCAACTTTCACACCATATCAACACACTGTTCATGTTGTATCTCTAGTTATGACTCACATCTGGAGACGTGTCGTGCATCTGACCTTGATGGATATTCGACTTTTCCACTCTCGTACCTGTGAAAAAGTAGTACTTCTAATATTCGACTTTTCCACTCTCGTACCTGTGAAAAAGTAGTACTTCTAATACCCTCTTACTCCCACTACTCACATCTGGAGGCGTGTCACGTATCTGACCTTGCATGACATACTCCTTCTTCACCCTGACAACCGCTGGCGCAGCTGCTGCATCCTTGGCCTCCTTCTTCACCACTGCAGCCGCCTCCTTCTTCACCACGGCAGCTGCCTCCTTCTTCACCACAGCTGCCGCCTCCTTCTTCACCACGGCAGCTGCCTCCTTCTTTTCAGCAGGGGTCTCCTTCTTGACCACGGCTGCTGCCGCCTTTTTTCCTGCAGGGGTTTCCTTCTTCACCGCAGCAGCTGCCGCTTTCTTTTCTGTAGGCGTCTCCTTCTTCACCACGGCAGCTGCCGCTTTCTTTTCCGCAGGCGTCTCCTTCTTCACCGCAGCAGCTGCTGCCTTCTTTCCTGCGGAAGTCTCATTCTTCACCGCCGCAGCCGAATTCTCTCCTTCACCACAACAGGAGATCTTCCTTCTTCCCATTAGCAGGGGCCTCTTTTTTCACCACAGCGGCAGATCCGTCCTCTTTTGCAATGCTGGCAGCTCCTTCTTTAGCGTCGGTTCCATATGGTATTCACTCTTCACCTGATAGTTGCAACGAGGCGTGGACGGTGGATGGGATGGACGGTGGGATGGTGATGGCCATGGTGATGATGATGATGGTGGAGATGATAATGATGAAGGCGTGGATGGTGGATGGGATGGACGGTGGATGGGATGGTGATGGTGGATGGGATGGTGATGGTGGATGGGATGGTGATGGTGGATGGGATGGTGATGGTGGATGGGATGGACGGTGGATGGGATGGACAGTGGATGGGATGATGATGATGGTGATAATAATAAAGGCATGGATGGTAGATGGAATGGTGATGATGATGATGATTGCATTTTCCTGGTGCCCTACTGGACTCTAAATGTGCCGGAGTCAAGGGGGACTTCATGTTCCGGGATAGGACGGGGTTGTTGCAAGAAGGTATGGACGGTGGCTGGGATGGTGATGATGATGATGATGATGATGATTTCATTTCCCTGGTGCCCACTGGACTCCAAATGTGCCCTCGCTTTGGCGGAGTCAAGGGACACTTAATGGTACGGGATAGGAAGGGGTTGTTGCAAGAAGTCATGGGCGGTGGATGGGATGGGATATGAAGGGGTTGTTGTAACAAGGCATGGATGGAAGATGGGATGGGATATGAAGGGATTGTTGCAAAAAGGCATGGACGAAGGATAGGATGGAATAGGATGGGTTGTTGCAAAAAAAAAAAATAAAAAAAAAAAAAGCATAGATGATGATTATCATGACATTGATGACGGTAACCTTATCCTGAAGCCCCTCTGGAAACCACTTGTGCCTGCGATTATACCAGGTAAAGAGGGATATGATGGTGGTGATGATAATGATGCTTTTTTTGTTTTTTTTACTGCAATATGATGAAGAAATTTCAAATGGAAAGGGTGCTAGGCATGTATGAGACATGAGCAGGTATATGCACTCTCCACATCCACGTTATAGCATTCCCTACTCAGGAGTTTGATGTTGTAGTAGCTATGCCGCCAATGGTTCTACTTACTCAAAAAACGGTGACGCAGCCTGAAGGCTAGATAGGCGATATAACCAAAATCTAACCCAGTCGTGTGAGTTGTATGCCTACTGCCCGATGCCATAAATCATCGGGACATTTGAAAAGCACAGGGTGATCAGAGAAAGAACAGTCAGCCAGAAAGTATTTTCTCAAGCCCAGTTCTCACCTGAAATTTATTAGCGGCTGGTGTACTCCCTGTAGGGATCAGTGAGAAGGGATAAGAGCATATGTGAGTTACATAGCACTGCACCAGGAAGCTGTTATGACAAGGGGATGTTGCATCTCCCGAGGGTCACCAACAGGCCCGATATTATGTGTGAGGGGTGTTTCAACAGCCTGCCTTTGAGCTCATGATTCGGATTCAAATCCAATTCCCAACGGCACTAGTACCAAGGTAGTTGCTTCTCCGCATGATTGCCTAGCGTTCTAGGATAATCAAGCGCCAGACGACAACGGCACGCAAAGCGACCATCACTGCAATGGTCCAGGTATAGGAGCTGCCAAATGGCAGCGAATCGCGACCCCGGACCAATGCGCAATATGAGACGTCCTTTCAATATAGATAAATTAAGAAGGGAGGGAGAAGTCCATGCAGCATCGCACATGGAAGTTGCAAGTCCCACGGCCCGTTTACAAATTTTGGTACTATACTTTAGCAAGGTTGCGGATTGCTTCAACGTAATACCCACCGTTCTCCTTCTTGATTGCCACCTTTAGTTTTCGCGCAGCCAAAGGAGCATCATCATCGCTACTACTCATAGCTTTGACTTCGTCGGATAAAAGACCGGTAGAACAGATGGACCGGGACGATCAGTGGCAATGGTCACGCGGGAGGGAGGATGGGATTCAAGTAAGCAGCGATGATGATGAGAATGAAGCTCGCAACGTCTCTGAGGCGTCTTCTGCGTTGTCTGTAGCTGGGGTGCATGGGGCGCGGGGAGGCGGGGGCGCTCCCTCGGAATTCGCAAGTGCTCAAGAAGCCACGAATAAGTAAGCCATAGATGGGAAGTTGTCATTCTCGCGCTGAGTAACAGATCGGATTCATTCGGATTCAACTCGAAGTACTCGTTACAAGCCCACATCGTTCCAAATTGCTAGGCAATACACGCTTAACTCTACTTCTGCAATTGCTTGTCCCAGGCTGCTTTGCTATCCGCCTTCCATTCCCGGCCTACGCCTTCTAATAACCATTCGTGCCTAAATTTTCTACCCCTGCTATTGGTAGTTCTTCCCTTGGGCATCCCCTGGGCATCCCTCGGGCATCCCTCAAACTCGCAGCTGCAGCCTTGCATGACAAATTTCCTTTGCCTTCGCCAGAGCCCTCTGTTTACAATATCGACACTAGCACATCGCGATAAATCTAGATCCTTCGGCCGCTTTCCGAGCCTCTTGATCAGCTGAGACCATTCCGTCTCGTTCATATAACCTGGCTCGCTACACCTTTCCGCTGTCAGGCGCACCTCTCAAACCAACCAGCCGTGCATTAGGTAAGCACGGGCAAGAGTCTCCCGAGTCGCTTGGGGACCCCAATGGTCCCAACTGCGCCTGCCAGTGTGTTGCTGAAACTCGCGAGTTCGGAATTTTAGCTTGCATTCATCCACTGTAGCTTGTGTGCAGTAGTGTTTCTCTTGGCTTGGGTCGGTTTGCAAAGTTGAGGTTAGTCGACAGTTGCAACACATGTGATGTACTTCCGTCTGACAGAGCGATTGAATAACAATAGATTCAACATCCCGCAAAATCATGTAGAGTCTTATTGCGTTGCCCTTCTATCGCCTGCGTTGATATTCTCTCGTCGAACCCACATATTTTCGTTCGGCCGTATTAATGTTTTGCCGGACAGCCCAGTTTTCGGCTGGCCGGTTTATATTTCTCTGATATGCTTCAAAATAACCAGACTTCACAAGCAAGATTAAATTAGGGAAAAGGGGTGCCCATTAGGCCAACAGTACCCTAACAATGTAACATTCATTGTACCTCCCGATGTCAAGGTCTTGACTTGTACCTCATCACCACCAGCGTGTGATGAGGTACGCCACAGGCGTGTGTTTTTCAGTGTATGAATTCTGGTTGTTGGCACAGACCACCCAGTATGGTAGCAAGTGGTTGCGTGTGTGTTTGCATGGAAGTCACAGCAATGAACAATTGCGCCTTCTAAAAGGACCCTTCTCCAGTGCCATAGCTAGTGATGTGTTATGTGTATGTTGATAGCCCAGTCCAGGCGGGGTTGCCAAATAGGCTAAAGGGACTTGCCCAACCCAACCAAGATATCAGAGTGGCAAATCAAACAAGGCACTGAATGAACAGACCCCCGAACAATCGTTTTACTGACGGGAGAGGCGGTGCTTAGTTTTAGCTACAGTTATAATTTAATTCTTTGGACCTGAGACATGAGCAGGGACAGGGCCAGGACCCGGGCCATGCCAGTATGTATGTATGTATTTTTGTATGTTACAGTCCAGGGGTAGGCCCAATAGAGACTTACCCAACAGTGATAGGAAGGGCTAAAACGAAAAAGCATTGATGAACTGAACCCCAAACAATCGTTTTACTGCGGAGGTTACCAGGTGTTGATAACAGAATCTGGCAAACCCGCATTTCGAAACCTGCTCAATGTGCTGGTGCTAGTGCTGGTGCTAGTGCTAGTACGAGTACTGGTGCTGGTGCTAGTACTGGTAATGGTGCTGGTGCTGGTGCTGGTACTGGTACTGGTACTGGTGCTGGTGCAGGTGCAGGTGCTGGTGCTGGTGCTAGTGCTGCGTACTGGTGGTGCTTGGTGGGTGCCTGGTGCTGGTGCTGGTGCTGGTGCTGGTACTGGTACTGTTACTGGTGCAGGTGCTGGTGCTAGGTGCTAGGGCGCTGGGGTGCTGTGCTGGTGCTTAGTGCTCCGGTACTTGATGTGCAGTGTAGGTGCTGGTTGCTGGGTGCTGGTACTGGCTGCTGGTGCTGGTGCTGGTGCGTGCATGTGCTGGTACTGGTGCTGGTGCTGGTGCTTTGGTGCTAGTGCTCGGATACTGGTGCTGGTGCTGGTGCTGTCGGTACTGGTGCTGCTGCTTGGTGCTGGTGCTGTGCTGGTGCACGGTGTGGTGGACTGGTGCTGCGTGCTAGTGCTGGCTACTTTGGTGCTGTGCTTTGCCGTGACTGTACTGGTACTGGTGCTGTGCTTAGTGCTGGTACTGGTGTGCGCTGCTGGTGCTAGTAAGAAGTACTGGATGCTTGGTGCAGGTGCATGCAGTGCAGTCATTTAATTCTGTGCATAGGAACCAGAGACATGACTTGGACAGGCATGCCACACTTACATGTGTCATGCATCACCCATGTGTAAGGGTGCACTGCATGCACATACAACACACACATGCACACATGCGCACACATGACATGCATGCCACACACACATGCACATCTACACACATGCACGCCCATGAAGCACTCATGGCACACTACACACATGCACACTACACACAATTGCACACCATTGAGCACACAGCACAGCACACTACACACATTGCACACGCAAGCCCGCTCTATGCACACTTCATGCACACTACACGCATGCACCACTCTTGCACACTCGGTGCACATTTGAGCACCAGTGCCACACTACACACATGCACACTACCACAACATCAGCACATGCACACTACCACACATGCAAAAAGCATGAGCACGTCAGCACACTACACACGATGCACAACAGTGAGCACACAGTTCACAAGCACACTACACACATGCACACATAAGCACACAAGCACACTACATACATGCTCACGCAAGCACACTCACGCCACCATGCCCACTACACGCATGCACACGCCAATGCACCACACATGAGCACACATTTGCACACTCACACCCGCCACGCTAACACGTGCACCCAAAATTACACGTTACACACATTGGCACACTCATGCACAGTATGGCTACACTACACACATTGCCACCACCAACTACACTACACACATGGCACTCGTCTTGCACACCCATGCACACCCATGCAAAGCATTCAGAACAGGAGCGGGCCACGGGTAGCCAGTTAGGCGTGCAAGGGACTCCCCCGTCTATTTGAATTCTGGGAGCGTGCAACTGCACTTAGCTGTATGTATGTATCTTTACAGTCCAAGCTGCTAGACATGCCACGCATGCAGTTAAACTGCAAGTTTGGCTGCAGTAATTGTATCTTACACAAGGTAGCCGGATGAACGGTAGTTTAAACAATGAAGTTTGGCTGTTAATGTATGTATCTTACAGTCCAAGAGTAGCCATGCACGAGAGTTTAAACTGCAACTTTAGGCTGTAGTGTATATCTTACCATCAAGGCGTAGCGCATGAACGCATGAGTTAAACTGCAAGTTTGGCTGTATGTATGTATCTTACAGTCCAAGTTTAGACATGCACGCATGAGTTAAAACTGCAGTTTGGCTGTATGTATTGTTATTCTTACGAGTCAAGGGTAGCCATGCACGCATGAGTTAAACTGCAAGTTTGGCTGATGTGATGTATTCTTACAGTCCAAGGGTGCTAGCCATGAACCGCATGAGTTAAACTGCAAGTTTGGCTGTATGTATTGTATCTTTACAGTCCAAGAGGTAGCCAGTGCACGCGATGAGTTAACTGGCAAGTTTGGCTGTATGTATGTATCTTACAGTCCAAGGGTAGCCATGGAACGATGAGTTAAACTGCAGAGGTTGCTGTATGTAATGATATCTTACCATCCAAGGGTTAGCCATGAACGGCATGAGTTAAACTTGCAAGTTTGGCTGTATGTAGTGATATCTTACAGTCAAGGGTAGCCATGAACGCACACCACAATACGGACACACACACCACACACCGACACAACCGGCACCCCTTCCACAGTAAAGCAAATAATTCTAGCTCCACCTTCGTCCTACTGCATCGGCGCACCGCCAGCTTCCATGATACTAATTCCCCTCAACCACCCACCCCACGGCATCCCGCCTACCGGTATACGGAACACACCACACACCACAACCAGCCGAACCACCCCAGATATCCCAGCCACAGTTAACACATTACACCACCACACACCACGCCACACCACACCACACCAACCATGCCACACCAACCACACCACACCACACCACACCACGCACACCCACACACACCACACCACACCACACTTACCTCACCACACCACACGCACACACGGCCACAACAGCACACAACACAAACAAAACAACAAAACAAACACAACACAAACAAAGAACAGCACAAAAAACAAACAAAAAAACGCGCACAAATATCACCAACACACACCTAACCACCACCCATCACACAAACCAAAAACACCACAACCAAAACACCACGCACACACCAAGAACACAACACACACACCCAAAAAACAACCAAAAATAAAACCACAAACAAACAAACACACACACCACACACACAACACGCACACACAACCACACACACAAACAAACAACACTCCAACCATCCAACAAAACAACAACAACACAACAACCAAAACAACAACCACACACAAAACAACAACCACACACACACAAACACACCCACACCAAACACAAAACACAAAACAAAAAACAACAAAAACAAACAAACCACAACACAAAAACCGACAGACACACGACAATAAAGACAAAAACAACACACACCACCCGCAACGCCACCCCAAAACACACCACACTCCAGCCACACACACTATCCGCCACACACATCCAACCCTACACCCACCACCACGACAACACAACACCCACCACCATCGCCACACCACACACCACCACGCCACACCCACGCCACGCCCATCACCACACCACCCGATTGCCCTCCCACCCCCTGTCCCACAACGTATCCGCAGACCTAGCACGCCTCTTCCAATCGTATCTCGACGCACGCTACGCCTACCACGCACCCCATAACGACCTCAACCCACGACCACACCTACTCCTCCACACTCCACACACCACACCACGCTCACACCACACGCCACACCACACAGCACCACACCATCGCCACACAATCAGCGACACCCACCACCCACGCCCAGCAGACCTACACCATCACTTCGCCATCACATCGCTCACAGCCACACCACGCCCCTCACCACCACACCACGCCACACCACTCCAGCGACACATAGGCCACACTCTCAACCACGCCACTCACGACACCACCATTTATCAGCCCCACACAAACAAAACCACACAACCGGCCAACCACGCCCACCACCCACACCAACACCCCCACACCCCACGCCCACCACCACACCACGGCCCCAACACCCCACACCACCACCAACCATTGGCCCCACACCACAACCCCACAAAACCACCACCACCACCACACCCCAACCAAACCCACCACCCCACAAACCCATTTTGCCCCACACCCACACCACGGCCCCACCCGGGGCCCACCACCCAACGCCCCAACAAACCCCCCAACTTCCACACCCCCACCAACCCCACCAAAACCCAACCCCCCCCCCCAAAACCCCCCACGCCAAAACCAAAAAATCCTCCTCCTTTTTTCCCTTTTTTTTTTTTTTTTT